>CAJHQQ010001101.1:0-116839 GCA_905132885.1 Moricandia moricandioides
TTTTTTTTTCTTTCTATTGAATGTTTTTTTTCTTATATAACTGTTTCTATATTTTCTATTACACAAAAATAAATATCGGATTAAAATTCTAAGTAATTGGTTAGGTTCTAGGCGCACTTCCACTTAGCACCTGCCCACACTTTGTGTTCAATACAATTGTATCCGCAGACATACTGTTCAATCTATTTGATGGTATGTTTGGTTCAAAACTGGCATAAAATGATTAATTGGCAAATGTTGTAGAATCTTTTCACATGAATAATTTGTTTTCTAAAGTATCTAACTATTTTAATCATGCTCTATACAAATTCCTTAAAATTACATACTTTCTTCTTTTTGATTGTAAAAACAACATACTCAATACACTAACATTTTGATTTTGGAAGATTTATGAATAATATGTCAAAATTTTCAAACTTGTAATCAAAATTTTATAATTTTAAAATTTACAGTCACATAAAAAATTAGGTCTACATCCTATGCTTTACTCTGTTTTTTTTATTTTTGACCAAATGCTTTACTCTCGTTATAATATAGATTAAAAACTGTTAGGTGACGTAAATCATTTTACATCCACGTCAATGGACAGACAACATATAAACAAAAGTGATTTTTCAGATTGCTCTGTTTGTTTCAAATTGAAATTTTGTATTTGTGCATAGATATGTCCAAACTAGTTCTTGTTCTTTTCCTTTACTAGGACCACACTGTTTAATTCCGCATCACGTGAATATCCCCCCTCTAGATTCTTTACAAACTTCTATATTATATTGAACTTTAACCAAACTCGAAGGTTACCTTAGTATAAACGTAATACATCATTACCAATAAGCATGTTGATTTGCTGTCCAAATAGGAAAAATCATGTTGATTTATTTACTTTACTAATAAAAAATGTAAAATTTTATCTTAATTTCTATAGGAAAGCTGGAACACCAAGACCACTATGGAACGCAGCATCTCAAATCCTCATGGTCGTAGGATATCTACTAATGGCTTTAGCAGTGCCTCATTCACTCTACATCGGTTCAATGGTGGTCGGAGTTTGTTATGGTGTCCGTCTAGCCATTACCGTACCCACAGCATCAGAACTTTTTGGTCTCAAATACTATGGTCTCATCTACAACATCTTAGTACTTAACTTGCCCCTCGGCTCGTTCCTCTTTTCTGGCCTCCTCGCCGGATTTCTCTACGATGCAGAGGCTACACCAATTCCTGGTGGAGGAAACACTTGCGTAGGAGCTCACTGTTACCGTCTCACCTTCTTGATCATGGCTTTAGCTTCTGTTATTGGAGTTTGTTTAGACATTTTGTTGGCATATAGAACGAAGGAGATTTATGCTAAGATTCATGCTAGCAAACATGTCAAGAAAGCTGCTAGTAACCTTAGTTAAAACTTGTCAGATCCAGTTCTTTATTAATTGAATGAGGTTTTGATATTACCAATTCTAAATCTTTTCTATATTTTAAGAACAACAAAAACTGAGGGGTTTATATAGTCTCTAAGACTTAAGAAATGAAACAACAAGATTTGAAAAACTAATAATATGGCTTAAACTGATCAAGTAACAAGATTAGCGGAAGAGTTTACAATGACAGATACATATGAAAGACTTAAATGAAGTCTTACTGGTACAACTCTCAATAAAAGATATTGATAAGAAAAATAATTTATGGAATAAAACATGCATAGTACAACTCTTGTAAGGATAGTGTTTATAATACAGTAATAACATGGGGCCCGCATTGTTAAGACTATCATGAATAGCTTTTCAACATTTCTGAATTTAAGCTCCTTTTTCTCATCATTGTTATTCCAAAGTACAGATGCAAATCAATCTCACGTATTCAATACTTTTGCTTATTGTAGTAATTTATAAACCGTTATAAATATTACTAGATTTATAAACCCTTATAAATAGTTACAAGATGATTATCTCTCTTCTTTCACAACTCAACTAATTGTAGATCGATAGAAGTTTGCTTGAGCAATCTCCTAAGACAAAATTTCAACTCTACAATGGTGTGTAGTTTCTGAACGTTTATCTTGAGAATACAACTATCAATATTCGTATAACACACCGAATAGAGATCTTAACAAACTATACTCTTTTTTCTTCAGAAATTTGTTTTGGGGAAGAAGAAGATTGAATCAAAATGATTCTATATCTCTCCGTATGTCAGTGCATGGCTTTATATATTAACTCAAGCAGTGCTTTTACTCAACACATACATTGACTCAAGAGATGCTTTTAATTGACGTATACATTGAGTCTTAACCGTTTGTGTGTGAAGCAGTGCTTTGTTTATTTAATTAAAGTCCAACAATAACCCGCATTTTCTATTCAAACTCAACAACGCCCCACAATTGAATATGAAATAAGTTAGAATCAATATGCATCAGAAGGTGTCTTTTGGACTTGAAAGTTCCTAGTAACAACTTATCAGATTTACTCTGTGGGTAATAAACTATAGTCTTGATTTAACCATATATTATAGTAAACTGAGACAATAAGTGATACACATATTTTCCTAGTAACAACTTATCAGATTTACTCTGTGGGTAATAAACTATAGTCTTGATTTAACCATATATTATAGTAAACTGAGACAATAAGTGATACACAGATTTTTCCAGCTAATTTCTAGTATATACGGTTGTGTTCCTTTCAGTCCGGAACATATCCTAACTTCATGAGAGCTCTAGAGAATTTAGCTATATCAATTTTCATAGGTGCAACTCGACACCACTCTCATACAAGTAATGTTAAGATACTCCATTATATCTCTCTTCTAGAACAAATATTAACATTATTAAGAATAAATTATCCAACCCTTAATCATCAATGGATACTGATATCACTCAAATTACCCTATAAGTAACTTTACTCTCTCAAATTAGAGGATCAGTTGTAGTACTTAGGGATCGAATTCACAGGGAGCGTGGACACAAAATAGACTTATAAATATTAAGATTAAACTAGACAAGTAATTGTAAAGCAGTAAACAATAGAGATTAACTGAGAAGCGGTTTGTAAACTTATGAGAATAAATATCTAGATCTAGGGTTTCAGGTTATAAAATTGATATACATGCTAAGGATGTATGGTAAACCTCCTAAAACTCGAATACTAAAGAAATATATCCAGCTATCGCTTCGAGTCTAATCAGATGACTAAGTCATTGGTCCAACCGTTGTGTTGTGAGCAAAGAACGAGTGTCAATCGATACTATGGTAAGAGTGTCGATCGATATTACCTTAGACAAGCATTATCGTCATAATCGATATGTTCACTAAGTTAATCTAGACCAACTTTCGCATGCATCTAAAAACTTAGCTCAACATAATTATTATCAGGTATAGATCCTATTGTCGTATTTATCTATATCCTAGGTTCAGAGTTTTAGTTAGCTACTCTAGAACACAAGCAATGAGATCAATTCTGATGAAGGATCCTTATGGATCCTAGCAGTGCTATGTTTAGCAATAAATATAACCCTAATAAAACCCTAAATCTAACAAAGAGAACTACTCAGACATGATCAAGCAAATCATAATAAATATCTGAAGAGAATGCAAAAATAAAATAAGGTTAAGAAACAATGGAGTTCCAATACAAATCTCTCAATGAGTCTTGATCTTCTCTCCAAAGCTACTAAAAATCCTAGAATGATATGTTGTGCTAAAAAATGAGAAAAAATTGTGTTTTGCCTAAGAGATGACAAAGCACATAAATAGTAGTGTCTCACAACTTTTTCTAGATTCCTAGTGGTGAAATTCCCATCACTAGCAATGTTTAGAGCCATATGGTAAATCAAAATGATGCCATTGAAGAAGGTACTAAGCAGTTGTAACTCATTGAATCCATGGTGTGGACAATCTCTCTAATATGACTTGAATCTGATCTAGGATCGCTTGAATGATTATGCAGGTTCATGTGTGAATGTAGCAATTTTTTGCCTTAAGTCTTCATATTGTGAGTCATCAAGGAAATTACGCTGGAAGGCGTTCTTGATGTTATCCCAAGATGTAAGAGATCCTGGTGATAAATGCTTAAGCCAATATGAAGCATCTCTAACAAGTGAGTACTTGAAGTGCTCACATAGAAGATAGTCCTCAAGGACTCCATTGGCTTTGATAGAAGAAACTAGATCCTTAAGCCTCTCAAAATGGTCCATCAGATGCTCATATGGGTGACCATGATAAGGTGTATGTCCCCCAAGTTTAAAGTATGCAGGCTCCAGCTCGAAATCGTTCATCTAGAAATTAGGAGGACGAATAGGAGATCTGTTGGCGTAGTATTTATTTGGACGGTTGTAGTAAGCTAACGTTCTGGTGCGAGCATCCTCAGATAGATGTTCAGCAGATTCTCTAGCAGCTTCCTCTGATTAAAGGATTACAGCCCCTTGATCATCCACTCTTTGTCCTGCTGCATTACGCAAATAACCATCTTGCTCATGCATGACTTCATTCCCATCCCTCATTAATAAGAACTGCCACCATTTTTCTTGCTCGCGGTCTAGTGTCGACCGACGAAGATGTTGAGTGAAGTTCATATTTGAGTTGAGTGGTTAAAGAATGGGAGAAGAATGTTTGGGACAGCCAAATGGTAAAAGACCATCCGGGTAAAGGAAGAAGTTACCATGCGCTTACCTTGGGTATTTACCCTTTATCCCTCCGTTGGAAAGGAAGAGAGGATATGCTATGACAGGCTGGAAAGTAACCAACATCTAGTCAAAGATGTTAGATGCCACTTGAGTGACTCTCCTTGCCTATGGTTCAAAATATGCGCTCCACCCCTCCTCCTAGACCACATGTTCCATTCTTTGATTTTGAAAACCCTTGTAACCTCTACTCTGTATATTTGTAATCTCAACTAAATGGAAAGATTAGACAGTTCATAATCCTTCTCTTAGACTCCTAATCATGATTACATATTAGTCTTGTTCCTTTGTTAAGCCTTCTTTCTAATCTCTCTCTAAACTATCATCAAATCTAAGATTATCTAAAATATTTTATGGTATCAGAGCCATGTTCTTCATAATTTGGGTTTGATTCACAAGAAGACTCAAGACTTTTGGATCTCATCCATCTTTCAATTCGCTCAAGATGGAAAACAACAAGGCTGTGGTTCCGGTTACACTCAAGGGAGGAAACTACCTCTTGTGGTCTTGGTTGGTGAAGACTGTTGTGGGAGGAGGGGGGGGGGGAGTAAGGGTTTGTGGGGACATATCACGTCTGGTGAACCTCCAAAGCTCATTACTCGGAATGAAGATGATGAGTAGGATACCACAAGCGAGGAGGACAAGTGGCTGCAATAAGACATGCTGGTTATGTCTGTAGGACCCAAACCCGGCCGACTAGGCCGCGGTCGAAGCCTCACGTCGCTCGGTCCGTACACAGACCGAACCTCTAGATTTTTGCCCTTATTTATAATTTCGCCTAACAGCGAGGGCTATCTTTAGACCTTAGCTTACGACTACCTTAGTCGATTCCTAGCTTAGATCCTTTCAAATTATGCACAACGGAATATTTTCTAGATACCATTGGTCTAAACCAATCTAATACTTGTCCGGTGTAATCGCCTCAGCCTTGGTTAGTTATATGAACTACCAACTAGCTCAAAGGTTGATCTAAACCCAAACCAAGTCATACTAATCTGAGGTTTCATTCCCCTCAATCATTCTACCAGCATCTTAACCAGATACTAATATAACCCATATGTGATAAATCATACCTTTGCCACAACCACGGAGCTTAGTAGCTCATCGGACCTCCATTGACCCGAACTACACTTACTTGTCTAATGAACCATTAGACTCATTGAGTGTCTTCTTAGTTCTTATCTTATTCTTACATAAGACAAATCCCTTTGGGTACTTAGTCATTCAACCAACCATCCCCACAGACTAAGGTAACCCTTGAGAAGTCTTCAATCAGTTAAGGATATGCATATGGCCCTTATCGGCTCATACAACATCCAGCCTCGTTTCACCGTATAGGCAATAGTACCAAGTCCCTTTCTGGACTGAGAATGCCCATCATATCCTAAGTCAATCATCCAACCATCCTCACATGACTTAGAACTGATGAGTCTTCATCTTGCCTGATCGGCATTGGCCTATATCCGAGACCACTGATCTAACGTGTTCATAGCAAACGATGTATTCATTAATCAGGTTAGATCCGACACCTTGATCCATCCCTTACGGATCAGGTCGTCCCTTCTCAACCATGATTAGATCATATACCACTTTACTTGAACAATCACACCTACTCGGTCACGATCCATTCATACCTCTTCGGTCCCGAATCATTCGTACCCTTTCAGACCCGAACCGTTCGTACCTTTTTGGTCCTGACCCGTTCGTACCCTTTTGGTCCCGACCCGTTTGCACCCTTTCGGTCCCGACCCGTTCGTACCCTTTCGGTGCCGACCCATTTGCATCCCTTGGATCACAACACGTTCGTACCTTTTGGATCACGACACGTTCGTACCTTTTAGATCACGGCACGTTCGTACCTTTTGGATCACGACACGTTCGTACTTTTGGATCACTACACGTTCGTACCTTTTGGATCACGGCACCTTCGTATGTCCTGACTTAACAAGTCATGGACTGAACCATATGGACCGGACAAAACCTGCATCCAATGGCACCATTTGGAACATGCACCCTTTGGTCGATGGCACCTTTTGGTCGATGGCACCTTTTGGTCCTCGTACCCTTTGATACTCGTAACCCTTGGCACCTCGTGCCTTTTGGTTACTTGCACCCTTTGGTAACTCACAACCCTTGGTGACTCATGACTCTTGGAACTCGTACCCCTTTGGGTCATTCCAAACCGTTCAGCCTAACCGCCCATTCTCTGGAACGATCCGGACTGTCCACATAACCGACCCATTGGGACTTGATCCAATCCACTTAGAACGACTAAAGGCCATAATCCAATAGCCCATACAAGCCCAATGAACCCACGGAATTCCCCTTTCCAGAACAAAGGCAAACCGGTTCGTGGATATGACCCATCGGACCATCCGTCCAATCGACCATGAACCAACGATCGTGGTTGGTTCCACTCATGCACTTGGACCAAAACCCAACCCATAACCACGATCTTACCGATCAATGATCCATGGCGATGGTTCGCCAATAACATCCATTACCTGGAACGTCCATGATGTTAATGACCACGCCTTTATCAATTCTTATCATTCACTTCCAGAATGATAAGATCCATTCATGGATCGTGCATCACATCCCATGAACTTCCACGAAACTGTCTCTCCACGAAGCTATATCATCCTTGGGAAGTGAAGTTCGGCCCTCTCTCTTCTTCCCTGGTTATTTGCGTGTGTTACCAGACTCAGGAGAAAGGTTTGAGAGTTGATATCAATGATCAAAACCAATCAGAAGGTCGTTCTCAACTTCCCTCATGATCTCTCTCAAAACAGTCTCGATATCGCCTACACAAGCATATCGATATTGGATTATTGAATCCGACTCTCTCTCCTTTTCTCTCTGTATTTTCTTCTGTCTGTGATCTCTCTTTTCGTGCCCAGGGTCCCCCTATTTATAGAGGACGAGAGGGTAAGTCTTGCCCCACGAACAAGCACGACTTGTTGGTGAAAGGGCATGACTTGGTCGATAGGTTGCACCCCTTGACCACAAGCATCCCTTCGCCCATAACTGACCCTTCTTGGGTCGATACCAAGCCCAAACAGAGACCCAGACCCACCAGGCTTAGCCCATGGCCTTACCCAAGGGTCCACCAGGCCCTAACCACCATGGCCGTTCCCCCATTCATATATATATATATATCTAAATCATTGTTAACGACTATGCTTTTTTCTTAGTTTTAGGGTTGGAGAGAAGAGAGGAACTACTTCAGAGTTCTCTCGGAACTCCTTTGGTTTTGTCATTGATTTATATATCTATATTTTTTTCAAACTATGATTTGCGTTATTTCTTTCATGTCTGAGTAATCATCTTGTTAGATTTAGGGATTTCATATTCTTAATGTCAAATTGATAATCATAGGATTGCTTGGGTCATCTGTAGATTTCTATACCAGGATTGGTTATCATACTACTTTCTAGAGTAATTAGAATAGCACGAGAGTGTGACTGATTACCTGAACTTAAAATCATAGAATAGTTGGAATAACACGAGAGTGTGACCAATAACCTGAATCCAAACCTTGGTGGATTAGATACCTAGGTGCATACGAGAGTTGGTCTAGGGTTTAGTTGAACAAATCAAATCATTTCTTAAAAACGTTTTCAGAAAAAATGTCAATCGACACTCAATAGTATTGATCAACACTCTCTAAAATCACATACGAAACTTGGAAATTTACGGTTTAGACATCTGATAGTAATTTCATGCGAGAGCTAGATTACTCGCTTATTGCATTTGAGTTCTGGAATTAAACCTACTTAAACCCTTGGCATCTATTGATTGTAGTTTTGAATTTATTGATTGATAGATCCCTTGATGTAGCGCTTTCTTCTTCTAACTCACAAACCGTTCTACTCATTTACTGCTTTGTTTACTATTTTTATATTGTTTTCCTAGCTTGGTCTGAAACTCAAGTTTATTTTGTGAAATATAGAGTCTATGTGGAATCGATCCTCAAGTACTACACCAAAAATCTTATTTGAGAGAGTAGCTTGAAGGTTAATTTGTGAATATCAATATGGATATCTGTCTTCTATAAAATTCTTTCTCCATAATAGGTAATCCAGATTGGAGTACACACTCGACACTAGAATGATTTTATGACATGATGTGTCGAGGCCAAGCCCAAATCTGTAAAGCAGGCTTGCATTCAAAAATCGCATGATTAACCGATTCATCATCTTCTCCACATCTTTTACAATGATTATCACATCGCATATGGCAACGTATTATGTTTCTCGTCACAGATAGATAACATGAATCTATTTTCCAAATTAGGTGGCACACCAAGCGAAGGCTTGTAAGTTGTTAATACTCGGCTCAGTTACCAGTGTTTTTGTGGTGATGGTTCTTGCGCTGGGATGCTAAAGTATGAACAGCAGTGTGATAAGCTATGATTGCGTCAGTTCCTTACGGGACTTGATAATGCTTGATTTGGGACATTTCGTTATAATCTAGTTAGTCGAGAGTCAGTGCTCAATCTGGAAAAAGTGTACTCACAAAATTTTCAGGAGGAACATCATCTGAACGCGACACGCACTCGTGAAGAACAGAGCAGCTGTTATTATCGTTTTCAACTCAAACACCAACTGCAGCTGCAACACATTTCAATAACAAAAGTATGATGTGTACACATTGTGGGAAAAGATGACATGAAGATTCTAGTTGTTTTCAACTTCATGGGTTTCCCGAATGGTGGTCTGAAGGTGGCAAAGGAACATCTAGAGGTGGAGGCAGAGGAAGAGGCTCCAATAATGCAAGTCGGGTCGAGGACGTGTCTCGGTATTTCAAGCAAATACGATGCAGATAGTTGATGCATCTTCCCTGAGAATTCCGAACTTCAATCCCGAGAAATGGCAATCATTAGCTCAATTCATGGCTTCTCAAAAGCCTACTGCAAACCGATCTGGTAAGAGAGATAAGCTTATTCTATTTGGAAAATAAAGCAGATACGATATCATCATTGATTTGGGGTGCATCCAATCATATGACTGGTGATAGTAGCTTATTAACCGATATCTTATATATTGCTCCTTGTCCATTCGGTTTACTTAATGGAGGAGTTACATGGGCTACTCGCCATAGAACTTTGGATTTTGGAGGAAAACTCTTTTTGAATAATGTGTTTTATGCTTCTCTATCTTACCATTACATTAATATCAGTCACTTAACTGCTACGTGGTCTTGCTAGTTGTGTGATATATGCAAGAAATTTTTGTGTGATACATGACCAAACGTCTAGGACTTTGATTAGTGTGGTGAAGCGCGTAATGGGGTTTATCACTACAAGGGGAAAATTGATATTCAAGCGGGGAATGCTGTTAAGTTGTGGAAACAACATTTGTGGCATCGTCGTTTGGGTCATCCTTGTCCAAAGTCCTATCCTTTTTATCTTGTGTTTCTGGTGTTACTATTTCTTCAAGCGAGTATTGTTTTTGAGTCAGTTTGTGATGCCTTCATAAGAGAAAAACAAACACATGAAACCGTTTCTTCAATTTCTAGAAAGCTGATAAACCTTTTACTTTGATACACTGCGATCTTTGGGGGGGGGGGGGGGAGCATACCGCACTCATGCGTTTTGTGCCTATTTCTATTTCTTAAAAATTGTATACGATCATTCCAGATCCGTTTGTAAAATCCTTCTACTTGAAAAAATCGACTGTGGCAGATAACTTGAAAATATTCTTTGCATTCATGTCAAGGAAATTTCAGAAACAAGTCAAAATTGTTAGGAGTGACAACAGAACAAAATTTATGTGTATGCGTAAGTATTTTTCTGAGCAAGGAATCATACATCAAACATCATGTGTCTCAACACCACATCTGAATGGAAGCATCGAACGCAAGCATCGACATGTTTTAAATGTTGCAAGATCTTTACTCTTTCAAGTACATTTGCCAATCCGTGTCTGGGGAGATGAAAATCTCACAGAGACTTACTTAATCAACCGGACGCCTTTGGTAGTTGTCAAATGAAACAGCATATCAGCTACTGATGGATCACCACCAGCATATGTAAGCTTACGGGTATTTGGTTCTCTCTTTTTTCATCGACGAGTACTTTGGGTTCCTTGGCTATGAGTTCTGCAAGGAGGGATGGCTTGTTATGGATTTGGAAACAAATAACAAGTTTATCTCTTGTGATGTTTTTTTTCCAGGTGGATATGTTCCCGTTTGCAACACGCCTTTCCATTACTAACTTTGACTCATCCTCTGTTCATCAAAATGACGTTCATCCACACATATTCGATGAAACTGATCACTCTACTACACTGATATAACCCGACATGATGACAGTGGGACAGGAGGAGATGTTCCTACTGCATCTACGTCTGAAGCTCCAGTATCAGATATTTTGGCTGATCCAAACATTTCTTCTGAATCCATGTTTCCTTTACCAGCATCAGCGACAGAAAAAACTGATGAAGTTCTTGGACGAGGCAAGATAACTAACGTCCAATGTAAAGTAGAATAGAATATGATATATTATTGTGCTGTGTTTTAATAACTTACAAGAGAGTTGTATATATACACAAGACTTAGACCTATCCCAACTATGAATATAGTTTATCTAAATCTTATGATATATATCTAAATCAGCTAATCCTTATCACAATAGGATTTATATAATAATCTTCGGTTTGAGCTTCACTTCATAATTGGACTTCAACAGTCCATAACAGTTGGTTCGCAAGATACACATCTTGTTCTCTAATATCTCTCTAACACTCCCCCGCACGACAAACGTGGGATGCAACACACAAATCTGCAATCACAAAGCAAACCACGTATGTCGTGGACAATATGTCGAGGATGGACAAATCAGCAAGCTCCTCCAGGTATAAACTTCAACTTAGACAAGGAGGGATGAAAACTTCAACTCGTTTTTTTTTGGTCTTGACAATGGGGATACATCCCGTGGGCGCGACTGCAGCTCCACAAACAATCGTCCTTGACTTGGACAATCCATAAACTGGACTAAGAAAACTGACCTAAAAACATGAGCATAACTAAAACTCCCCCGTACTGGTTAAACTATAACCAAAATATTCCAAACTGTGGAAATCAAAACAGAAATTGTGAGAAACTCTAAACTATAGAATTTATCTCAAAAACTAAACAACCGTGAAAACTCAACCTTTTGACCTAAAGACTTTTTTTAAAACATCTCTTAATAACCCATAGACTAAACCATAAAAAAAATGAAGTAATATAAAAACTCAAAACCAGAAACTTAAGTTAAAAGCCAAACCCAATAAAAAAAATAGAAAACTAAAAGAAAACAACTGATTGACTTCATGACCGGTTCACGTCGAGGTTGACAGCTCCACATCGTCTTCATCATCATCGTTAGACCATTCTTCCTCTACTCCAATTATTATAGCCATCATGAGAACAAGAACAATTTTTTTAAAAAAAAACTTGATCCTCTAGGACCGAATGCTCCGAAACCATGTAAAGTATAATAGAATATGATATATTATTGTGTTGTGTTTTAATAACTTACAAGAGATTTGTATATATACACAAGACTTAGACATATCCCAACTATGAATATAGTTTATCTAAATCTTATGATATATATCTAAATCAGCTAATCCTTATCACAATAGGATTTATATAATAATCTTCGGTTTGAGCTTCACTTCATAATTGGACTTCAACAGTCCATAACAGTTGGTTCGCAAGATACACATCTTTCTCTCTAATATCTCTCTAACATCCAATATGTACTCTTGAAGCCTTATGTCACATTTCGGCTCATTTTAAGGAAGACCCCCTTCACAATTCTTCATCTTGCTCCGATCAACAGTCTTCAGGTAAGTGTCCTTATCCCTTAACTGATTATTTATCTTCTCATTGCTTCTCTCCATCTCAGAAAATGTTCATTTTCTTGCTAACTACATCTGTTGAGCCTAAGTCTTACAACGAAGCAGTGAAAGATAAGATATGGTTTGATTCAATGGATAGTGAACAAGGTTCTTTGACAAAGGCTCGTACTTGGAGCATAACAACATTACCAAAAGGGAAGCGAGCTATTGGTTGCACGTGGATCTATCGAATCAAATACAACTCTAGTGGTACAGTTGGTCGACATAAATCATGATTGGTGACACTCGAAAACAAACATAAAGCGGGTTTGGATTACAAGGAAACTTTTGATATGTCATTAAAATGGGAACTTTCAAAAGTCCCCTTGGTGTGGCCTCTGCACGTAATTGGAGTTACATCAAATGGTGTGCATAACGCTTTCTTGCATAGTGATATCAGCGAGGAAGTATATATGAAGCTCCCTCCAGGTCATGAGACAGATGATCCAACTCAAGTATGTCGTCTTCACAAATCCATTTATGGATCAAATTAGTCTCCGTGTTGCTGGTTTGAAAAACTCTCTACTGCACTTCTCAATTCGGATTTATTCAAAGTGCATCAGATTATTCTTTGTTCTCATATGATACGTATAGTGAGTTGAAGTGTGATTATCAAAGGAAGCAAAAGATTGCCTCACGCTCTTGCATATGTTTTGTACGTTCGTGAAATACGTAATTTGTTGCGATGTGCAGCACAGCTTAGTTCACGAACATACTAAACATATGGAACTTGACTGTCATCTAGTCCATGGTGTTTTCAAGGCTGGCTTTCTCGCTCCTCGGTATGTCAACACTACAGTGCAGATCGCAGACATTTTCATAAAGCTTGGGATGTCAACAATTTTTTTTTCTTTTTATGCAAGCCGGGCGTGCGAGATCTACACGCTCCACCTTGAGGGAGAATATTGGAGATTGTTATATTCTAGAATATACTAGAATCTCTTGTGGTAGTATTGTATAGTTGTGATTTGTGTATATCTCTAGTTTTGGTGAGATATTGTATTTGTGTGTATATAAACGACCCTAGACATGAATGAATACAACAACTTCTTTCCCTATATTAGTACCTATCTTGAGTTTGTTGAGCTTCAATGTGGTGCTTAGAGGCGTCACCACTTTTACGAGTTTTTGGTATGATTGGGATTCCTTGCTCTCTTGCTCCCCTTAACGTTAAAATTTTCTCCTTTCTTTCTGCTAAAAATAGTAGAGGGAAAGGAGTCTACCTCATTGGAGATAAGTTGACAATGGCGGCAGCAGCCGTGGAGGTTGGGTTATTCCAGTTTCACAGTAACAATCTCACCAGAGGGGAGCTTAGCACAAAGAGAAAAATCTCAGAGGTAAGTCTGCATTCGCCTCTACTTGGACCTTAGCAAACTTTGCTTTGATTTTTACCACTTCTCATTCTTCCTCCCAAGGAATCAAACATTGGGTCTAAGCAAATGTGTGTTAAAATGTTTGTTATACCTATCCAGGATGTCATAGTGCTTGGAAACTTATCTCCAATATGTGGCTCCCATGACTATCAGGAAAAGGACCAATTATTAAAATGGCAGGGCCTTTTGCCCAAGACTTTGAGAAGGTCAGTTTCAGACTCAAAGTCAGATTGAAACCGGTGATTTCCCAGGTCAATGTCGTGCAGACATCCCTATACATCCCAAATGTTTGGTCTTGGAAGTAAGGCAATAAGAGCCTCCACACTACAGTTTAGCTTAAACTGAGCTATCAGTTCAGAGTTATCAACCACAGGTAGTATGACCAAATCATCATCTTTTTCATCTTGGATGAGCTTAGAATTCATGATATTGTTTTTGCTGTCGTAAGTTGTTCACATTTCTTCAGGCATTAGTATTTTACTTGGATCTGAGGACAGAAAGAGAAGCTTAGCCAGAGGCTAGAATGTTGAGAAGATGTTATCGTGCTTGAAAGCTGCTGAAAAATTACAGAGAAAAACGCCTCTTCCTCATCAAGAGATGGGACCTAGTCAAGGAGAATGTTTAGAAGCTGAGAGTAACAAAGCTTCAGGTGAGGTCTGGAGGAGGTGAATTACTCCCACAAAAGTGTCCAACGAATAGTTGATCTAGTCTACTAATTCCCATTAGTCTATTCGGCTGACCGGGGATGAGCAATGGTATCGGCTCAGCTATAGACTGCTCGTGGCCGGCGAAAGGGACAGTTTAAGCTGTCTAAAAAGGCGACAAGAAGCGGTCAGCTGAACGACTTTTTTTCTCGGCCCGATATGCCAACCTTTAAAAGAAGAGGACCATTAACTGTCTAAGGCAACAAGAGAACAAGTGACTATATAAGGATAGGGGACGGGAACAAAAAGAAGGGGATTGACTTAGGTGGCTAGGGTTACGGTTTCATTCTTGTCTTGTATTTTGGCGACGGGTACTTTCTCGGCCAATTTCTTTTTCTTATTTGTAAATCGACAAACGTCCTTCCGATCTAATAAACACCTTCGTGTGAAATCTACCAACGAATTTTATCTCTCTATTCTTAGATCCGACCAAAGTCGTTTCAAATAAGATCCATGTTCCTATAACTTCTATTAAGAATGGGTCGAAAGAGCTGAAAAGAAGAAAAAAAAGTCGACAGAGAATTCATGTCTCGAGGATGTAGATGGGAGTCTTGGGACTCGAGCCTTAAAGCATTTTGAAAAATTAGTTAGTCACACTAACTTTAAAATTATTCAACTAGCATTTTAACCATTACACTAACATTTGTATCACAAAAATTTCACTTCAAAAATGAGACTCATATAGTTCATTCCCAATAAAAACGATCATGTGGCATTTTAAATATTCTAAATTATTTAATTAAAAAAGAAATAATACATATAAAATAAAAATGAAAATTTTAAAATTCAAAATATTTAAAAACTAGATTTCTTTTTAAAAAAAAACTAAAATATACAACAACATAAAAATTCCAAGATATTATCGTTGACAATAATGTTTTCCGACATAATACCTAAGCCTCAATATTTTACCCAAACCAAGCAGGCCCGGCCATGGGCTAGAGCCCGTAAAGCAATGGCTTGAGGCGCCATACCTTATTAAAATTTTAAGGGTATCATGTCAAGTGAAGTTTCTCTGGTATAGTGGCAGTTGTGTATATTATTTGTCCTTCAGGTTGCAGGTTCAAGTGTGGATTATGCAATTTTGTTTTTTGCTTGTTTTTAATTAAAAAACATTACCAAATTTTTTTTTTTTTGATAATAACTACCTGATTTGATCGAAAAAATTAATTACCTTTTCTAAAATATTTGATTTCCTTATATATTATATTAAATGATAAAATAAATAAATTATAATAACTGCCTATTTTATTTACCCTAACAATTGCCGTTCTATCTTCTAACTTTTTAATTTTTTTCTTGTTTTTCTCTGTCTGCTCTGATCATACTTCATCTTCAATTGTTATTAAAAAAAATTGATTGTGTTTTGTCATAATAAGTCTATCTCTGAATCTATGTAAGTTATGTCAACGGTACGAAGAAATCTTTGGGTTTTTCTTTGGTATGAAAAGGCTAAAGTCCAAAAGATGATGAGTTGATGATATCTTGTGTTAAGCTTGAAGCTTCTCTTGAGCATGATGGGCATTTTGATATAGATGAGAAACTTTTGTTTTATGGAACTTCAATATCTAAGAGGAATGTTGCCAAAGGAAATTACAAAGGCGATAGAGATGCTGGAATTTCTAAAAAAATGGATGATTGTTATCCAAATACAGAGATTGCTTATCGTATATTACTAACAATTCTTATTTCAGTTGCTTCTGCAGAAAGAAAATTTTCAAAGTTGAAGCTCATTAAGAATTATCTACGTTCGATTATGTCTCAGGAGCGTTTGAATGGACTGTCGATGATATCAATAGAGCATGAATTAGGCGAAAAACTTGATTATTCGAAGTTGATAAATGATTTTGCAGGAAAAAAAACAATGAGAGTTATCTTTTATGAATAATGTTTCTTTTTTACTTTTTATTGTTTGAAAACAAATTAAACTTTAATAATATATTGTATTATTTAATTATAGTTTTATATTATCAAAAAAAAAAAATTATAGCTAAGGGGCAACATATTATGAGTGTGCTTTAGGCACCACGGATGGCCGGATCGGCACTGAAACCAAGGACCCGATCTGAAACCGACCAAAAAAATCTCAGTTCGGAAAGTAACCGAATCTATTTTTTACCCTATTGGGTTTTGTTGTGAAGGACCCGAGAGTCTCGGGCACGACCCAAAACCAAGACCTGATGGGGTACCTGAATTACCCAAAACTTATTAAGCATATATGGTGTTTTACTATATTTTGGTATTATATGTATTTTAAGTTTCGGATTTGGATATTTTGGGTATGGTTTTGGATTTCGGGTAAAATTTTAGATTTTCGAAAATATAATTTGGATAACAGGATAATAGTTCAGGTATTTTCTATATCTTCGGATCAGATTTTGGGTAAAATTACAGATTTTTATGGGTATTTAAATATTTTTAGGTATTTTTTCTATTTTGGATATTTTTTTGGACCAGACCAGAAATGACCCGAAAATAACCTGATTCGGAACCGAACCGAATCTGATCAGATGAATTATAATTATCCTATTGGGTCCAACTATCTATGACCCAAACCGACACGGATCCGACATGAACCCGAACCGACACGGATCCGACATGACCCGAACCGACAAATTCTAATTACCCTATTGGATCTAAATATCTAAGATCCGAAGGACCCGGACTCGACAAAACCTGACCCGAACTCGACCCGAGGACCCAAAAACCCAAATATCCAGGTCTAATAATACTGATGTCGGTTTTTTTGACATACATCGTTGATACTTTCTGACATAACGCCATTCACAATGATAGTTTATTGTTGATTGTTTTCGATACATCGTTGTTAATAGTGGAGGTTTCCGACATATAGCCACTAATAATGCTAATGTCTAACATATTATCAATAACGCTGATAATTTCTGACATATCATCGTTGACAATAATGACTTGCAACATATTGTGATAACATTGACAGATTTCGACATATCACCATTTTCATCAGTGATATGTCGCAATTTTCATCATCAGCGGCATTCTATCAGAAATTTGTCATTGTTTTATTTATTTATTTTTCAAAAAAAAATGATCTTTTTTGAATTTTAATTTTTTTAATTTATAAAATCTAACCATGACATATGCAGATTTCCCCCTAGATGTCGCCATTTGAAATTAGGAAGGGCATTGACAAGGGTGATAAACCCATCTCCAACAATATATTCCCCCAGTTCGTTCAACAAGCGTTTTGTGAGATTGAAGAATTTGCAAGAGACTAGTTTGGTATAAATTGTGATTGGCCAATTTTATGTGTAACTTACCGCAATGCTTTCATTGCGAGGTCCTTTATCGTACTCATGTAATCAACAAATCGTCATAAAGGAGATCTCATGGTTAGGCTGCATAGACGAGGTGTTGTGGACGGATTCACTGTCGTGGGCACACTTCTTATTCAAATTAAAATTTCTTACTCTATGGATAGCTACGCAGCTGCGTGAACGGTATGTATGGACATTTATTCTGTCCTGTAGAGTTTTAGATGAGCCGTCTAGAGGAGCCGTCATGGATGAAGTGTTTGTTGACTAACTATTCAACGATAAGTCATCATAGACATACCGCATAGACGAACCTTCATGAAGATGTATCACGAGTTTTGGTATTGATATGATCGGCTGTTGACGATATAGGCGTGAGGCCGTACGTGATCATTGTGATGATACAGCTTCCGCGATTCTGACATTGATCTATTGACAAGACGATGGGCATTCTCTTGGATGTTCGTGTAACGCCCCGACCGACCACGGCTAATGGGCCACCCACGCCCGCTCTCTCGTCCTGTGGGCCCCATCCCGTTCCACGGTCGGTGCGTAAATTTTTCCAAGGCTCGAAATCATTGTTTACTGACCCTGCAATCACCACATGACCTTTCCTCGTGCTTTGGCCTCACTCACACGGTATCGCGAATCACTTCCCGGTAGGTCACCCATCCTTTCACTACTCCAGCATAAGCACGCTTAACCCTGGAGTTCTAAACGGATGTGTGACGGAAAAGGTAACTGCACTTTGGTGACATAGGTAGCCAAATCAATTCTCTTAAGCCTTTCCACATATCACAACTCGGGATGTTACAATTCACCCCCTCTCAAAGAACGCAACGCCCTCGTTGCGCCCCTGACAGGTCTCAAGAAGCCTCTTGGGTCAGAACCGAGATGGCTAACCAGCTCTGATACCACTTGTAACGCCCCGACCGACCACGGCTAATGGGCCACCCACGCCCGCTCTCTCGTCCTGTGGGCCCCATCCCATTCCACGGTCGGTGCGTAAATTTTTCCAAGGCTCGAAATCATTGTTTACTGACCCTGCAATCACCACATGACCTTTCCCCGTGCTTTGGCCTCACTCACACGGTATCGCGAATCACTTCCCGGTAGATCACCCATCCTTTCACTACTCCAGCATAAGCACGCTTAACCCTGGAGTTCTAAACGGATGTGTGACGGAAAAGGTAACTGCACTTTGGTGACATTGGTAGCCAAATCAATTCTCTTAAGCCTTTCCACATATCACAACTCGGGATGTTACAGTTCGTAAAGCAAGTCGTTGTGGAGGTTGCTCCATATTTTGCCACTGTAAAGTCTGCATGCTTTAGTGATGACGAAGAATGTAAAACTCCCAAGAGGATCTATCAATTTCAATGACATTGACTAATTTTGTATCTTTATCAATAAAGCATATCATAAGTGGCAAATTTCTTCTTTCTTTATGAACACGATAGATATGATTATCAACTGATGGAACAATTAAATAATTGAGATATACAATCATTAGTTGTACGTGTGATTAGCTTGATCAAGGATATAACAATATGAATTATTATCACAAAAATAAGTCAACCCATGAAATCGAAGATATGATATGCGCATAAACGTGTTATATCCTTAACAAAAATAAACGAGACTATAAGCTTTAGTTATCATTTTTGTTTTTTGGTGGACGTCTTGTTCTAGCGTGCCAATATCGATCTTTGTTTGAATATGGGCCCAACTAACTTTAGCCAAATTCTTTTGAAGCCCAAATCTCAATCCAGAAAATCCTTCACACAAGAAACAAACGTTTAGTTATTTCATTTTCTTTGGTTAATGTCGGTAATATCTTTTGGAAAGACAATGGGAATAGAAAAACTCTTAGATCAAGATTACTATAAATGGAGGAGGTGGCCGTGATTATTAATCATCTGAACGAAAACGGGAACGAGCAAGAGAGATAGATATTATGTTTCATTAGCAAGAAAGAAAGAGTTTTTTTTTGCTTTGATTATTATTGTAAGATCTATTCTATCTTTAGGAAACACTGTTCTTTCACGAGTGAATAAAAACACGTTTTGGTATTTGATTTCATTCTAAATTTTAAGCACTAAGAAAAGGTTTAAAACCTAACAAGTGGTATGGTTTGATTTCAAGTGCTAGGAGGAGATATGGAATCGATATCAGGAAAGTTCGAGGTTGAGAGGTTTGATGGAAAAGGTGACTTTAGCTTATGGAAGTATAAGATGCTAATGCAGTTGAAGCTCTTAGAGTGGATTTTACTATTTAAGAAGTTTTAGTCATGTTTTTTGACGAAGGCGAGAAAGACGAAACACTACAAGAAAGCAAATACTTAGCGAGGGCCGATTTCGTGGCTATTTCCTCATAAAAGGGGGTTTAAGAGGAAATAACCACGAAAGGGTAAACCTCGTGCCACGTTCGTCGTAAAGACAATTTTCTCGCTAAATCCACGTAAAGTTATGAGGAAACGTTTCCTCGTAAAGTCGAGCCTACATTTCCTCGTAAAAGACACGCAACATTTCCACGCACAATACATGCTAACTTTTCCTCGCTAAATACACGTAAAAGTTTCCTCGTAAAATACTCGCTATTCTTTCCTCGTTAAATCCACGTAACATCGTCCTCGTAAGTCCCTCGTTAGATTTCGTCGTAACATCCACGTAAACTTTTCCACGTAAATCCCATGGTACATTCGGTAGTTAATTCCTCGCAGAGTTAACGAGTAATTAACTTCGAAACTTATTTTTCCCTGAATTGATAATTTTATAAAATATAATATAATATAATATTAAAAAATTATTTTATTGAAATAAAATTAAACTAATAAAATAGAACAAAAATATTTTATAAATATTTAAGTTTTATATAATTTGTATTACAACAAAAGGAAACAAAAGATCTATGGGTTCTGGGAGTCGTCGTTCCTTCTGTCCATCTCGTTCTGGAGGTCTGGGTCTGGAATGCCCAATTGTCTCCGTCTTGCTGCTAACATTAGCTCCAATTGCGGATTTCTAGCCGCTAGAACATCCATGAAACTCTCGAGTGAACCTATTTGAGCTTGCGTCGCGTGCAACTCCGCACGCAGCTGAGCAGTCTCATCTTCCCGTCGCTGAGCATAAGACGATGTCGCTCTTAGGACATCATTAACAGAACCAATCCCCAATCTATGTCCCTTTTTCATAGGGAAGACCTTTAAAAAAAGTAAAAATTAATGTTAGTCAATATTAAAAAAATAAGATATTAGATGAATAATAATAAAACAATTTTACCTCCTCGTAAATCTCATCCACTTGAGCTGTGGATAATATAACGGGTGTCCCATCGGCGGACTTCAACCCGAGCCACAACGTCGTTGTAGATTTTCTCGGATCTAGGATCTACAAATTTCCCAGCCTTGTTCTTGTGGATCCTCTCGTAAAGCTCCTTAAGAGATGGTAGAAATCCTGTCTCTTTAGCCTAATTTTTTTTAAATAATTAATCAATTAAAATATATATAATAAAAAATTAATTAATTTAAATATTTACCATCTGTAGACGGACAACGGCGTGTGGTGTTTGACCTGAAGAGTGAAGCATGGGCAAGTTGCCATGCTCGTCTCTCGTCAAACGGGAAGAGAAGCAGCTGTTGGAGACTGATCGAGGATGGCAAGTTCCAATAATGTATGAGGCCATCCCACACCTCTGTTGTGAGCTCAGCGGGCTTCCCGTGCTCATAACCGTCGACCAAATAATCGTCCTTCCAGTTAGACACTGTGTCCAACAATCGCTTTTTTGCCTTTTTGACAAAAGCTTCCTTCACGTCCTCGTTCACTCCTATGGACCAACGCCATTTTTTCTGTAAACTAAATTAAAAAATATATTCACATTAGTCTTAAAATATTTTAAAAATCTTAATAATTAAAAAATAAAATTAATAGTCATTTACCGCAAACATTTTGAACCACGTCTTTTGGACGTGGTTCGGCGTCGTTTTCCAGTTCGGATGTCAGCGGGAAAGTAACCCTTGATCACCTCGGTTACGGTCCGAGCGACACAACTATCGGCCCCAAACCTGAATAAAACAAAAACAAATTAAAATTATTAAATATTTGAATGTTATAAATAAAAAATATATGTAAACATGAAACGTACCAGTAAACGCCTTCCTTTCGGTCGGGGTCTAGGACTGGTAAACCTTCCCTGCCTGGCTGAGCAAGAAGGTCCTCGCGGTGTACGTAGCATAAGGAGCCGGCGGCGGCACGAGCAAATGGGGATGAACTTCGGCCGCATCGGGAGGAGGAGGAGGAGGAGGCGACTGCGAGACTCTCTGAGAAGACTGAGTCTCGGGGACAGTATCCGAAACCAAACCCGGAGATGAAGATGATGCGCCTATATGAGTACTAGGCACGGTAAACATGTATTTGTAATGAGTCGTCGCTTTCTTAAGCTTATTAGCTCTAACCATCTACAAAAAAAATAATAATTCAACATATTAATAAAAACATAAATATTTTACTAATCACCTAAAAACATCAATATATATATATATATATATATATATACTAACCACCTAATAAACTAAATTCTCTAAACTAACCACCTAAACTAATCCTAAACTAATTACCTAAACTATCTAGAGAGGAAGTAGAGAGGAATACCTTAAGACGAGATAGAGAGGAACTTGCTACGAATGAGAGCAATGTGGTGGCTCGAGTTTATATAGACAATTATATTTCCTCGTAAATTTACGAGGAAATAACCAAATCCGTGTTTATTTCCTCGTAAAGCCCACGTAAATTTACGAGGAAATAACCAGGCCCGTGTTTATTTCCTCGTAAAGCCTACGTAAAATTACCGAGAAAATAACCAGGCCCGTGTTTTGCTTTACGAGGAATTAACCAGGCCCCCTCCACGAGGATTTTACGAGGAAATCTTACGAGGAAATAACCAGGACAGCGTTTTTGGTTTGCGTGGAGTTTACGAGGAAACTTTCTTACGTGGAATTAACCAGGCCCGTGTTTTCTTTTTACTAGGAAGTTACGAGGAAATGTTCCTAAACCCCTAAAAACTGAAACACCAAACCCCAACTTCTATAACTTATAACATCAATCTCTACTTCTTCCTAAACCTCAAACCGAAAACCCAAACCGCAACATCATTTTCATAATCAAACAAAGTAAACACATCATTAATCAAACAAAGTAAACATCATTCAGATACATTATTATCGTTTTCGTCATCACTAGAAACATCATCATCTTGATTAAACTCGTTTTCAACAGTTTCGTCTGTGTTATCTTCTGAAAATCTTCGTATTCACGATTAGGAGGATCGATGAGAAGGATGGTATCAACTTGTTGATCAGGTTCCTCGACTCCATTGGTGTGTTCTTCTTGTAAAGGTGGCTGTTCTCCAGCGATTATGCGTCCACGTGGTGTAACTTTGATAACAGATAACCAATTAATCCCCGAGGTTGTCATCCGAGGATATGGAACATAGCCAACTTGGTCTGCTTGGGAAGCTAATATGTAAGACTCGAATTTGTTGTATCTTCGTCCACCGTTGACATCAACTACACCGAATTTGTTAACCCAAACACCTCTATTGATGACGGGGTCGAACCAGTCACATTTGAAGAGGACGCATTTCAGCTTTAATAACCCTAGAAATTCAACTTCAATAATCTCCTGCAAGATCCCATAGAAATTTGTTTCGCCTTTCACACATATTCCATAATTACTTGTTGTACGTTGTCTACCATACTCATATGTATGAAAGGTATTGCCTCGTGTGAAATACATCGGTGATGTGGTGACCTTTGCAACTGGACCTTGAACTAATTCGTGAAACCATGCAGGATAATCTGGATTGCCATAATCAACCTCCAAAAATAAAAGAACTTTGAAATTGATCATAGTAACAGCGAACATTGAAAAATAAAAAGAACATTATAATACATATTTCCTTAACCACTTAATAAAGTGTTGATCATTCCTTCTGTCTAACTCACTTGTGAATATATCCGGAATTGCTTCTTAGACTTGAGTAACAAATTGGCTGTACATAGTTTTTTGTTAATTAATCAACTCCAATCAAAACATATGTGTCTGTAATTATAAGTTTACTTATAAAGGTGTAACTACCTTCAAAATAGTGAATCAATGCATGCTCGCAGTTGAGAAGAATATAAATGTGGGCACTATGGAACTTGTCCATTGCTTTTTATATGTAACTCACTTCTTGAGCAAATATCAGGTAAGTCCAACCTTGATTTGATGTTGTCTTTCGTCTTTCCAGGGACATTCAATATTGTGTTCAGGATGTTCTCAAAAAAATTCTTCTCTATATGCATAACATCGAGGTTGTGATGTAAAAGAATATCCTTCCAATATGGCAATTCCCAAAATATTTTTTGTTTGTGCCAGTTGTGTTGAACTTCGTAATAATCAGGCATATTACTGGGAACATGTCAATTACCACAACGAGGAACGGTTTCTAGAGCACCGTAGTAATCGATTTGCACTTCGATTTGTTCTCCAGTTAAATATGGAGGTGGAATGTCTCTCACAACCTTTTGGTGCCTGAACAATGTCTTGTTTCTTCTATACGGATGGTGACTGGGAAGAAATCGACGGTGACAATCGAACCAACTTGTCTTCCTTCCATTCTTCAACTGAAACGCATCTGTCATTCCATTACAATATGGACAAGATAATCCCCCATGTGTAGTCCATCCAGACAACATCCCATATGCAGGAAAGTCACTTATCATCCACAGAAGCATCGCTCGCATCGTAAAATTAGTTTTCGTTGAACAATCATACGTCCTCACCCCTGTTGACCACAAATCTCTCAACTATTTTATCAGTGGTTGTAGAAAAACATCGAGAGATCTTCTTGGATGCTTCGGACCAGGTATTAATATGGTCATGAATAGAAACTCTCGTCGCATACACATCTATGGTGGCAGGTTGTATGGCGTAAGAAAGACTGGCCACAATGAATATTGTCTGCCTAGCATTCCAAATGGACTAAATCCATATGTGCATAATCCAAGATACACATTTTGGCTATTGCTAGCGAAATCTGGATGTACATTGTTAAAATGTTTCCAAGCTCTTGCATCTGATGGATGACTCATCTCACCCTCCGTCTGAGTATGCTCGGCATGCCATCTCATCCCTCTCGCAGTCTCCTCATATTGGTACAATCTTTTCAATTTGTCTGTAAGTGGTAGGTACCACATCCTTTGGTAAGGTACCCTATTACGCCCTCGTCCTTGTGGTTTGAATCGTGGCTTCTTGCAGAATCGACATTCTTCTAACTTCTCATCATCTCCCCAGTAAATCATGCAATTTTCGATACAAACGTCTATCATCTCCGAAGGCAATCCAAGACTATAAACCAATTTCTGAATCTCATAATAAGAATCAGCAGACACATTGTCTTCCGGAAAATACTCTTTAAACAAGTCTGCCCAAGCATCCATACAATTTTCAGGTAGATTGTGATCGGTTTAAATATTCATCATTCTAGCAGCCAACGACAATTTAGAGAGACCTTCTCTACAACCACTGTAAATTGGTTGATTCGCAACATCTAACATTTCATAAAACTTTTTTGCATTTATGTTAGGTTCTTCATGAGCTTCATCATGAGCTACAAATGCATCACCTACCATATCATGAACCCTATCATAATCTACCATTTGTTCCTCCTGATGGTAACTATTTTCATTATGCAAATGATAAACCGCGGGTTCAACTTGAAAATTGCTATTACTACTGCTAGCTTCATTCCCACAATTACTATAACCTTCTCCATGTTGAAACCAAATATAGTAATGTGGCGTGAAACCTCTATTTACTAAATGCTTCCAAACATTTTCTCGAGTGCTTAATTTTGAATTGTTCATTTTCGACAAGGACAGAACATCTTACCGCTTTCTTGTGCGAGTAGTGTAGAATCTGCTTGATGCATAAATGTCTCCAGCCCTTCGAGATATTCTTTCGTCACTCTCCTGTTACCATCTTTGTGTGTATACATCCACCTCCGCAACTCGAAAATATTTCCATCTCTAGACATTTTTTTCCTTTCACGTTTTCAATCGTTTCTCTCTTTCACGTTTTCAATTTTTTGGGTTATCTTTCATTTGAAACTCAAACAACATATTTACAGGAAAATTTTGGAATTGTAGATGACATTTTACCTCGAATTTACGAGGAAAATTGGTAGGTATACACCCAAAATAAACATGTTTACAACTAAAAAGCAGTAGGCCTCGTTGTTTCCTCGGTAGACTATTTCCTCGTAAAGTCCACGTAAGACTAACGAGAAGTTTACGAGGAAACTCACTATGCCACGCAATATACTCGCTACGTGACTTCGATTTTACGAGGAAACCTGTTTCTCGTTTATTCACGAGGATTCTACGAGTTTCAGAAATTTCCTCGTAAAATCCACGTAAATTTACGAGGGCCGTTTTTCCTTGTTAAATTTCGTAGTTAATTAACTGCTTTCTTGTAGTGAAAAAACTACCAGAAATTAAAGCAGATCCGTTGAAGGACAAGAAGGTAAAGAATCTAATATGCATGAGCCTAGGAAATATGGTTCTGCGTAAGGTGATGAAGGAAACAACTGCGTTAGGATTTCAGAAAGCCTTGGAAAGAGATTACCAAACAAAGACACTTCCAAATAGGACCTACATGAAGCAAAGGTTCGCAAGCTTCAAGATGGAAGATCACAAGAGCAATGAGGAAAACTTAGATACTTTTCTCAGGTTAGTTTCAGATCTTACAAGTCTAAACATCACCATCAGGGATGAAGACCAGGCAATTCAAGTTCTATCTAGCTTGCCCCAACATTTTGATTCACTAGTTGACACATTCAAGTATGAGACTGCAAAAGAAACTCTTATCATGAATGACATGATTAATTCAGCATACTCCAAAGAAGTGGAGTTAAAGGAAATGGGATTGCTGAATAAATCCAGGTTTGACGCAGAGGGTTTGTATGTGGAATCAAGGGGCAGATCAGAGAAAATGGGTTATGAAGGAAAACCAAATCCATGGAGATGAAAATCTAATGGCATGGGCAGATCTAAGTCAAGGCAACGGTTTGATAAAAACAAAACAAGATGTTTTATTTGTGGAGAAGAAGGACATTGGAAAAGAGAATGTCATGAAAGGAGACATAGAGAGTACGCTAATATTGTAATGGAGCCGAAGTAACCATTAGTATTAACAACTAGTGTGCAAGACACTAGGCATGAATGGATCATGGATTCTGGATGTTCTTATCACAGCACATTAGAGAAGGAAGTCTTGTTTGACTTCAAGGAGTTTGATGGTGGTAAGGTGTTAATGGCTAACAACACTCACAGTGACATCAAGGGGATTGGGAAAATCAAAATTCATAACCAAGGCAGTTTTGAAGTGATATTCAAGAATGTTCGATACATACTGGAGGTGAGTAGAAATCTGATTTCTTTTGAGATGCTAGAAAAATCAGGTTGCAGGTATAAAAGAAGTAATTTAATGGTGTACTTCTAAGAAAATAACAAGAAAGTAATTTCTGGAAATTACAAAGATGGATTATATTGTCTTAAAGGCAGAGTTGCAAAGCGTGAAGAAGAAGCTTATCGATATGAGAAACAATTTACAAAATTCAAAGAAAGTGACTTTTCACGAGAATATGGGTCAAGGCCCTACTCCTTACGGTTTCAAGACTAAGGGTTCATCAGCTCAAGGTGGAGAATCCTCTTCAAAGGGAAAAAAATAAAAGAGTTTACTATCTTGTAATTTCAATTGTGTTCTTAGGAAACATTTTTCTTTCACGAGTGAATAAGCACACGTTTTGGTATTTGATTTCATTCTAAAGTTTAAGCACTAAGAAAAGGTTTAAAACCTAACAATCTTCTTTGAAGACACTTCTTTATCCGTTCTTTCTAAAGGCCAATTGTTGAATCTGAAATCACTGTATTTAAAAAATATGATTTTGATTTGAAGTTTAGGAAAAATCTCTGTTTTGAGATCGGAACCCGACGAATAAAAATAAAAGAAATTTTCTCTATTGTAGTTAAACTCAATTAAACGTTGTTTAAGTATCCTTTGAATATAGATCAAGCCAAATTGTAGTACATTACAAAAGAGTTTAAGTCAACAAAAGACAGTTTTATAGAATCCTCAAATTTATAAAAAAGTGTTGAGATGCTTGTTGATGATTTTAGATGATCTCTTAAATTTGAAGAGCCTCATTATTTATTTATACAAAGTTGAAGTGGGTGGATTTTCTTTTCTTTTTAAGTTTTTCTTATTTTACCTTTTAACGCCAATTTCTTTTCTGCGTTGATTTCTTTTTATATGTTGATTTTCTTTTCTTTTTTTGCCAACTTCCATTTAGTAAATCAGTCAATTTGAAAGAAAGTTCTTTGAGAAGGGTGGTAGACCCATCTCCAATATTTTTCATCGTATCATAGTTTTTACTGGAAAATGAATTGTATTATTCACATTTTTACATGATGGAAAAAGATAAGTTAGAATGAAGAATTTTTATGATACAAATATCACTTTTGTAGTTAAAAGTGCTAATTGAATAATTAAAATAAAAATAAAAAGTGGAGTTCCAAAAGAAGAGAATAATATAAAATTAAATTTTGAGTGATTACCAATTCAAGAGTTTTTTATTCAATTTTCGTAAAATAAAATGGTGAGATAAAAAATAAAAACTAAAAGTTAACAGTTGACCGGTAAGTCTCATCTGCCCTCCAATTCACAGGGATAGCAGCTTCTGCAACGACTACTTTCCGAGACACGCCGGAAGTAAGTCTAATATTGAACGGACCTGTCAGAGCACTACCGGAGTTTACCTTCCAAACTGCGGATCTCATTTCTTGCATGGGAATATAACTTCCACCGGCTGGTTTAATCTCAACAGAGGCCAAATCTCCGTCGCCGTTTTCGTATTCCACAACAAATGCAATGTAGTATGGATTTGATCCTGCGTCAACATGGAGAGTTATGGTAGACCATCTATGTAAACCTTCTCTATACAAACACGGAACACTGAAACACATGAAAGACAACAAAAAAAAAACTCAAATAAGTTGTGTTTTTAGTTAATCATTAAGTTTTAGGAGATCATACTTTATCTGTTTTATACATTCGTACGTACCGTCTGTAAGCAACACGTAGAACACCAGCAGCTCGAAGTTGATCGGCTTGGCCATATCTGGCTAAGGCACCAATGGCTTTTCCACTAAGGTCAAAGTGGGCTGCTTCGGAGGCGCAAGGACCACCTGGACACTCGTCTGTTATCGTCACCCTTATTATTCTTCTCGAACACGCTGGATTCTCCAAGCACGCAATCTAGTATATACATATGTAACAGATTAATTGAAGATAAGTTCATCACTTTATTGAATATATATTTATTTATTTTACTACGTTAAAAGGGTATCAAGACGAACCTGATAACATGTACCACATCCTTTTCCATTGTTGAACAGTGAAGGGCCTCCAGCTGAAACCATCGCGTAGAATGGTGGATTGGCAACTGCCGAACCATATCCACAAGCTCCTCCTATACAGAAGTAATTTATCATTTCCAAAATCAAATTATTCAAATGGGCAAATCTCTCAAATAGTCCCTTCTAAAGTTTTTGTTACAAAAATAGACCTTAAAAGAAAAAATGACCAAAATAGACTTTTTTATTTTAAAATTTTTAATATTTTTAAATTTTTTTAATTTTTAAATTTCAACTCCAAAACCCCACCCCATAACTCTAAACCCTAAATTTAGAGTAATTAACTCAAAGGTATAAATATATATTTACATTCTTTAATAAAGTCTATTTTGGTCATTTTTCTCATTGAGTGCTATTTTTGGGATAAAAAAATTTTTTGGTCTATTTTGGTCTTTATCTCTTATTCAAATATATATATAGTTATGAATATAAACATATGGTAACACGTATACTACCCGCACCGCCAGATTCACCATACCAAGTAACACCGGCGTAGCCCCAGCCATTGGCATCTATTGTGACATTTTTACAATAACCAAACTTAAGTGAGACTGCGTAAAGAGCAAAGAGGGTAAAATATCTATGTGACGGCGATGCCATTGATCTACTTTTGTTTGGTTTTCTATAATGTTTAGAGTTATATTAGCGACGTTGCTTCGTTAAGTGATGAAGATATTTATACTGGTTTCTGGTATATTTCCATCACACATAATATATTCAATGTTTTAGGAAATATGTATAGTGTCAGTATATATGTGAATCTTGGTATCTATGGAAGTGTTTTTTTTTAAACTCTGGATAACTATGGTACTACAAACTATGATAAATATTACAGAGGATCAACGTGCTATTTCTTAACGAGAACTTTCATATAACATCAGATATCCACTTAATTATTACCTCGTGTCAAATCTCCGTAAATCGAAAATTACAAATTTATTTCTCCCTGAATCGATAGTTCAAAACTTAATTAATCATATACTATGATTGTTATTAGTTTATTGTTAACCACATAATTAAACCAATTAAACAAGACAATAATTTAATTTTTATCCAAAAAAATAAATGCTTAAACTTCACACTATCACTATTATCAAAAAAGACTTTGAAAACTTCATATTTTGAGTGACTTCGAAAAAATAATTTTTTGATAAAATCGATTTTTTTTTTTGCTTTAAAATTGTTTAGTTACCAATAAACCAAGTAAATCATTGTCTATGTGTAATTATGTTATACATCATTAACTCAGGGAGAAATTGATTCAAACTATCGATTTCACAATAAATAAGTTTATAACATATAATCCACAGAGGTATAGCACGAGATGATAGTTCGATGGATATCTAATGTTATATGATAGTTGTTATGTGGAAATAACACGTTTACCCTATTATAAACGATTAAACAACTAATAATTCTACTTGCTTTACGAGACTTCTCTTCTAACTGCACCACCTTTGATTGCCTTATGAGATTCAAGCTAGACGGTACTCTTTGGTCCATGCTGAAGATCTCGTGTAAGTTTTTTCCTCCATTAATCTTTATAATTCTGTATTTTTTAGGAATTGAAACTCAGACTTTTTAGTGTAGAAACATTAATGAATTCTTAGTCAAACCATTAGACCAAAAGGACTATAGAGGCTATTTTTTGTAAGAGAAAAATATAAAACAATAGCTTCCGTAAATACCAAATTCACATATATAAGGATTCAATTTTGTACGAGGAATGCAAAAAGTAATGGTAAGAGAAGACATACATTTACGAAAGAAAAATAATCTAAAACATTGCTGATCGATCACAAAAAACAAACCTTTGATAGATTGTATATACATCTTACATCTTTTCATATGAATATAAGTTATATCGGTGAAACAGTGTCCTAAAACGCGTTCTAAACATCAATTTAGGTGGTTGTAGACGCTAAACTTTTCAAAACCATAACAATAATTTTTAAACCACATTAAATTATAGTATTACAATAAAATAATAAAAAATATATTTATAAATTATAGTAATTAATATATATTATTTATAACATATTATGAAAATAAAATAATACAAATATTATCAAAACAATTAAAACAGAAGACTTTTTTGACATAACCTTAATTTCCTTCATATATTACAAGTGTGCCACTGATATTTAATTATTCATTTAGAAAATTCACTAATAATATTTTTGGTATAAAAATATCAGTCAAACATATATATATATATATATATATATATATATATATATATATATATATATATATATATATATATATCTTTCTAATAATATGTGGCATAGTTACATAAATCATAGCATTTGATTTATCCTCCCTAATCGTGGTCCTACGTTTAGATTGTATAGTCACTTCCATATATATAAATTAGATTATACTTTTATGTGATATAATACTATAAAACATGTATTATACAAATATACAATTCGATTCATTCATACATTTTATATCAAATCATTTAAATTTCAATATGAATATATCATATGACAATTCAAATATGTTAATCAAACATCATATATCAAATAACAATGCCTATATCTTATATTAAGATTATAATCATCTGTTGATCAAAACTAAATATCATAATCATCTTTGTTACATTGATATGTAGAGAAAAAAAACATCATACATACTTACATTATTACAAATTAATTATGGTGATATATATCAAATAAAATTAATTATGGTGATATATGCAGATAAAATTAATTAAGTAAATTCAAATACTCACAAAAGAAAAATATTGTTTCCAAATTAAAAAAAAAAGATTATCCCAAAATCTTAAGCACTCAAATCTTCAAAAAATATTGTTTCCAAATTAACAAAAGATTATCTCAACATATTGATTATTCAAATCTTCAAAAATATGGTTTCCAAAACAACAAAACTTATCCCAAAATCTAATCTAAATTACAGAAATTCTGTATGACATATTGATCCCACAATACTTCAAATTATGTAAAATAATGCAATCAATTATTTTCTTAATTAATACATACAAACTTCAAAAAATAGTTAAAAATCTTGGATATTATTTCAATAAAAAGGAATACTTCAAGAAAAAAGAATAAATTTAAATTATTATTACGATATGAAAAAAAATTCTATTATACTTAATCTACTATATTAATTAATATAAATCTCAAAATTCACTATTTCCTAATTGATTGAACACTTATCTTGAAATTTTTAATTCTGTTTGAATAGTGTATTTTAATTAATATTTTATATATTATTTATACAAAGATTACATATACCAATATCTAACAACTTTGATATACTTTTAAAATGCAGGAGTTTTTCTAAATAATAATATTATATAAAAAATAGGTTAACATTTTGATGTTTATTTTATATTTTAAAATCATAAATAAATTTTATTAGGTTTGTTCTTTTATTGGTTTAATTATTATTTTATTTTATTTGAATTTCAGTAAAGGTAGAATTACATTTCATACAAATATGATTTTTATTTATATTATATTTTATTTAGTGATTATTTATTTAAATATATTCCCTACCCCCTAATTTAAATTATACATACTTAAATTTATAATTTTTAATAAATTTTGAAATTCTTTTTATTTTATTTAAATACATTAAAATGGTAAAAATAATTTTCTTAATTAATTTAATGAACCAGTAAATGCTCATAATTTTTTAATCATTTACCCATCAACAAAAAATTAATTGATTAGTATTTCTTTAGTTTTATATTTGCTAACGCACACATACAATTGGTATAATAAATTATATATATATAAACAAAATATGATATATAAAAGTTAATTTTTAAAAACAAAATATATTTTTCATTTCTTTTTTATTAATGTGACCTATATATTTATTTTATTTGAATAGTGATACATATAAGAAAAATTTACATGTCACAATTATGTTGATGTTATGTCACGACTTCTAAAACCATGTCATCTTTGTTTTTGATGACAATGAATATAGTGATGACACATAAGCACATCATTTTGCAAATCATATCTAGGAGATTTTAAGAATACCTTTAATATTTTCATTATTTTCTGAATACTTCCAATATTATATAAACAAAATATATAGATAAAAGATATTCTCATATTTATTATAATGAAACAGTGTAAAATTAGTAACAAATTTGATATTTCAGTTTTTTTCAATCTAACATAAACCATTTCATATTAATAAGGCATAATATTATATATATATATATATATATACCTAGTATATTTTTAAAATTTGCATCCGTAAACCTTTTAAATAATTTTGAAAATTTACATCGGTAAATCTTTCTAATAATTTGAAAATTTGCATCCGCAAATTTTTTCAGTAATCTAAATTACCTATTCTATTAATTTAGAGTCATGTTTTTATCTACTTACAAATAGTTTAGGATGGACCATTGCATTTAACTAGCTTTCCTATTACTTTTACTTCTACATAACTTAATTATTATTAAATATATACACTAGCTTAAAATTAAGGAACTAAATAATTAATCTATTGTTTTTAAAAATAATCAATTCAATTTATAGTTACACTAAATTTGAGTAACTAATGAATTATATTTTATTTACTAATCTAAAAAATAATTATATATGCCTAAAAATCCTTAAAAATACAATTGTACTTTAATCCAAATGCAAGGAACAAATTCTTCAAAACATTCGCCAAATACATAATATAACTCTTATAGATAGAGTATTAAAATTAATTATATATATATATATATGATAAAATAAATATTAATAATTAGTTAGTATGAATATTTAATGATATAATGGAACATATTATTGTTGATAATTTTTAGTATAGTTTTACTGACTATTCCAACAAACTTGTGAAATCTTTATCAAAAATAAAACTAACTAAAAATATAAAACACACTTTTAGTTAGGTTTGGGCATTCGTGGTACTCTTGGAATATGTGTTAGATATTTTGAATTTTGGTAATTTATATCGTAAATTTGTAAGTACAAATCAGATTAAGATGTAATACATTGGTTTTGTAAATAATCTGTACCACATCCTAAAGTCCACAAAGTAACCATATATCATGCGAATTTGAGTTTTATTGGTTTGGGTCAGATATATCCAAAGTTAAATCTAAAATTTAAAAGCAAAACATAAGAAATAAATACTTATTTATATAAAATTGAATATTTAAAGTACTTATTTAAAACTTAATACATATTTTTAGATATCATTTCAAAAATAAAATTGAATTGAATATTTGAAGTATATATTTATATTTTTGATTATTTAGATATTTTGATCGGTTTTTCAGATTTTTTTGGGTTTTTCAGTTTTGGTTACCCATTCGAGTTCAGGTAATAACACTTCAGAATCATATATATTTTTTACCACCCTACAAGATATATTCTGGTATTTCTTACATTTCGGACTAGGTACGTACGGATCAGATTTTTTTGTTAGGGTTTGGTTTGGACTTCAAATTACATATTTTATACCCAAGTTTACTTCAAATAAAGAAAAAATGATTATATTAAATTTTCATCAAAAAATTATCCATGCTTTAGCGGGGGTTTGAATATAGTATGGGACTTAAATCTAAGAATATTCAAATGCACTTCTAAACCTATTCATATAAATAGAATCATTCTCCTAAGTTTTTATCACTATCGAAAAGAAGAAATTATAAGTCTTTAATAATATATAGTAGCTTAAAGTATATAATTGTAACTTGACATTATTAGGATTTTAGTAATGTACTCTTTAATAATCTAGACATTGTAGCTTTATTTATTTTTTATTTTTTTTTTGATTAACCTAGGGGTATCCCAGGCCCATGGAGAGGCCCAGACTAATCCCCAAGAGGAGGTGCAGCCCACGGATAGACCCTCTCTCCGGGTATTTAATAATCCGGACATTGTAGCTTTACTACTCTAGATTTTGACAATTCTATTTTGATACTAAAATTTGTAAATGTTTTATCACTACTGTAGCCTGAAATTTTAAGATTTGGAATTGCAAAATTAAGCAAAAAAAATTTGGTAGTTCATACTGCAGATTGGCACTGCAGAGCTTACCTTATGTTAAACAACTAAGCATTATTGCAAACATAACTGATATTTCAGTTTCAGGTTGTTAGTAGAACTGTTAAAGGCAAGTCATGTGCTTTATCATCAGTTCGGGAAAAGTGTCATTTTCGACCCCAACAATTTGTGTCGTGCCTTTTTATACCCAAACAAATTATAAGTGCAAAATTATACCTGAACTTAGTATTTATTTAAATTTTCGACCCAAACTTCAATCCATAGCATTAAAAACTACCTTGACTATCAACCGTTATCTTATATAAAACGACGTCGTTTTGTATTGGATTTTTTTAAAAAAAAAGCATTTGCTGGGATTCGAACCGTGGTCCCGCAAACATTACCAATCTCACTTACCACTGTGCTACAACAATTCTATTGTATATTTATTAGATTTAAAACATGTATGTTTTGATTTGTATATCCTAAGAAAAAACTTTTTTTTAAAAAAATCAAAACTTAAATTTTAAATAAACAATGTACTAAATCAAAACTTAAGTTTTAAAATAAAAAGTGTACTAAATAAAAACTTAAGTTTTGATTTTTAAGAAAAATATAATCACTATTATATGTAGATTTTAAAAATGGGATTTTTTTTCAAATAAACATTTTAAAGTTTTCGTCAAAAAATAGATCTCAAAGAAAAAATGACCAAAATAATTTTTTTTTATTTTAAATTATTTATTTATTTTTTTAATTTTAAACCTCACCTCCAAAATTTCACCCCATAACTCTAATCTTTTGGAGGTGAGGTTTAAAATTAAAAATAAATAAATAATTTAAAATATATTTTTTGACGAAAACTTTAAAATGTTTATTTGAAAAAAAAATCCCATTTTTAAAATCTACATATAATAGTAATAAAATTCCCATTTTAAAGAAAAAAATGACCAAAGGAAACTTTTTATTTTAAATTATTTATTTATTTTTAATTTTAAACCTCACCTCCAAAAGATTAGAGTTATGGGGTGAAGTTTTAGAGGTGAGGCTTAAAATTAAAAAAAAAAAAAAAAAAATATTTTGGTCATTTTTTTCTTTGAGATCTATTTTTTGACGAAAACTTAAAATGTTTATTTGAAAAAAAAATCCCATTTTTAAAATCTACATATAATAGTGATTATATTTTGCTTAAAAATCAAAACTTAAGCTTTTATTTAGTATACTTTTAATTTTAAAACTTAAGTTTTTATTTAGTACATTGTTTATTTAAAATTTAAGTTATGATTTTTAAGAAAAAAAAAATTTCTTAGAATATACAAATCAAAAGATACATGTTTTCAATATAATAAGTATATAATAGAAGTGTCGTAGCACAATGGTAAGTGAGCTTTGTTTTGTTTGCATGACCACGGTTCGAATCCTAGCAGATGCAATTTTTTTAAAAAAATTCCAATACAAAACGACGTCGTTTTATATAAAATAACGGTTGACTAACGTGATGTTAGTCAAGGTAGTTTTTAATGCTACGGATTGAAGTTTGGGTCGAAATTTTAAATAAATACTAAGTTCAGGTATAATTTTGCACTTATAATTTGTTTGTGTATAAAAAGGCACGACACGAATTGTTGGGGTCGAAAATGACACTTTTCCCTCATCAGTTCACATAATTGAGAAATATCAAATTCAAAAAATAAAATAAAAAACTACATAAAGTCTCAGTACTATGTAGTGATAAATCATAAAAAAAATCGCATAACTATTTAATAAATTTTTATAAAAAGATAAAAATATATCACGCGTGTCAAAATGTGGGACAAAAACTAATTTGTAAATTATAATACAAACTGTTTGTAAATTATAATATAAATATATTATATTTTTTTGTTTAATATAATGTTGTGATTTATAAATATTTTAATCGTCTAAATAACAATTAAAACATCTGGTAGTCATATGATTTCTTTCCATAGGAAACTTGTTGATAATTTCTCTTTATTTGATGCAGATAGACTGAATATTTATTCATAACTTTTACATACAAGATTCGGTTGAATAACAGAGAACCTTTTATTTAAAATAACAACAGAGATAAACTTCTTCTCTAACAACAATAGAGATAAACTTGCCGGATATTTTCAATGTATAGGAAAGTGTACACACAACAGAAATGAGGAAGCTTAAGTGTTCATTTTTAAAAAGAAAAGAATTACTTCTCTCTTATTGACATAATTTTTTGAGTGGAGACTATAGGCTATAACAAAGAAGAGAAAAGAAAAACTAAAATCTTTACAAAAGACGAGGGTTAAAGAAAGAATTAAGACAGCATTGAAAAGCATGCGTCTTTTTACGAATCCCACTTATTTGATGCTTGCATTTGGGAGTCAGAGTCTCCTCTCCCCCATGTCGCTGGGTGTGTAAGAAACTATAACATGTGGAATATGAGAACACATACATATATATATATATATATAGTATCAGAGTGTTATGGGTTGGTCTCCTTCAAGCTCTGATATAACAATCAATGAGTCTGTCAATTCGAGGGAGGGAGCTTCTGTCTTTGGAACCGGATTGATTACCTGCAACAACAAAAACGAAAACGAGTTATGCATATTAGTTATAAAACTTAAAGAGGAAAATGTTAATATAATGTCTGTTGCATAGTAATAAAACACCGTCACCTTTTTACCGCCTTTTATGTAGCCTATAGCGACTTCTCGCCTTAGCCAAGCTCGCTCTGAAAGCTCGGTGAACGAAGGGTTCTCACCATGTTTCATGTACAGCTCAATGTCCTGTGTGTCTCCACAGCAAACTCAAGATTTTCAGACCAACAATGAAAGTGAATTTTGTGAAGGCAAAAGATTTGAGAGAAAAGAGTGTTTTCTTTTTCTTTTTGACCTTTACGTATATCTCATCACCTTCTGCATTTAAAATGTCCTTCCACACCTCGTTTAGTTCGCTGTTTTCAGCAACTGATTATAAAGAAACAAGAACAATTTATGACTGTTGTCTGGATTGAGATTAATAAAAGAAGTAAAACAAAAACAAAAAAAAAAAACAATAGGACGAAATAGTAACCTTGTGCTGTTACAAGGCTCATCACTTCCTCTGCTGCTATAAATGTCAGGGACCGCTTTATTCCGGTTATCTACATGGTTTTGTATTGCGTTTCAGTACCTTAACTTAATTAACCTGTAGTTAAGAGAGATCAGAAGAAGAAGAAAACTTCCAATACCTGCTTTCCGAGTTTTGAGTCAACGATTTCAGCAGCTAGATTTTGTACCTAAAGACACAACAATATTAAGATGAATTTCAGTAACTCAATGTAGTAGGCTGCGAAGAAAAGAAAAGTCAGTACAATACCTTAACTCCAAGCTTGTTACAGATGCTTTCAGCGAGGAGAAGAGAGTAAGCGGACTGTTTGTCCGCCCTAGATGGATCTACAGGACATCAAATCATTTATTCATTATTGCCAAAGACAAATAACCAATCTCTGGTGAATGCTTACCTCCAAGAAGCCAGTCTCGATCCGATATTACAAGGATGGTCAGAGGAATATCTTTGCCTTTCCTATATTTACTTTGCATATGCATTATGGTGTCTTTTAGTGTCTCATAGTTCATAGGGTTCCCAACCTGTACAAGATTAAAAGACATCAAAAATCTAATAACTAATAGCTTTGAAGCTATCCTTGTTCATGCCACTGAAAACATGAAATTTACCCTATGTGAAACTTTGATGTTCTTGATTTTCCTTGAACCTATACCATCACCCACCCTACTTCTTTCCTCTAATGGTACATCCGACAATATCTCCTGTGTGTGAAGAAATATAATTATCAGTAACTCTTCTCGTGAGAACCAACCAAACGGAGATATAGGGTATATAGGCATACCAATGAACTGCCTGGACCAAGATAATTATCAAACTCCTCAACCATATGTACAACATCTCCACGCCAACCAAGTAAAAGTATAGATTCTTTGGGACCTTTGACGGAATCTGATCCCTGTGTAAGCCATCGAAATGAAAAGCCTAAGAATATAGTTCAAGCATTCCGGAGGGTGGGGGAGGTTGGGAGCTATACCTTTGATAAGGACTTACGAGGCCGCATTATAATCTTCGCTAGACGTGATCGTTTTTTCTCAAACACTTGCTTCCGAGTATCAGGCTCATCCACTGTAATGTCCTCAGTTTTTATGTCTGTAAGTTGCTTCTTTTGCCAATTGAGAGGTGCAATAAACAATACTTTGTCGGTTTCCAAGAGCTTTTCGTCATCATTAGGGTGGAAATTTACTTCCCCATCTCGTAAAAGGCCACATACCACAACCTGAAAGGAATACATATACAGAATGAAACTAGTTAAAACGACTAAAAGGTAATAAGTCGAAAACACATGCTGACAAGAGAGTCAATCCTACCTCTTGGAACCCCAGTCTTAACTGTCTATACCTTATTCCAGCTAAATTGGGAAAGCTGCCAAGATTAAATACATTTTCTGCAATAAGTAGATTTGGTTTTATTAGTTTGAATACAAACTTAATACAAAGCATGAAACCAAATTTTCAAACAGATAACACTAATGTAAGATGAAAGCCGACCGTACTTGAGTAATTTAGAAGGTGCCTGTAGATCTTTATAAGGTCTTTCTGACGTGAGCATTGGACAAACAATTTGGACGTAACATTTTCAACCGGCTCCACTTTCAGTCCCGAAATGGACTTGAGAAGATCATACGTACTTGGGCTTGATACCTGCATTCACTTTCCAGAAGTAAAGAAAAGCGAGAGATCAACACTGTAAAGTAAAAACGGAAAACAATTACTGCAGACAATCTTAGTTACCTAATTTACCTCTACAATAGTTGGGATGGATTCCATCTTTGGTATAGGTTGAAGAGCTAATACAGAAAGAAACGCGTCTGTATCAACTTCATACCTGAAACAATTTTTAAATTAATTTGTTCCTCTTTCACAAAGTACTGAAATTCCATATTTTCTTTTATCACTAACATTCCAGCTTTGTGACAGGTGATCAGGTTTCCTCTTTATTCTTACTGAGAACCAAATTGCATAATGAAGAACAAAGTACAAACCGAACAAATAGCTTTAATGAGAAGTAACCATGAGTTAATTTAAGATAACTCTCAACCCCAAACCACCCAAATAACTCTCCTAACTGCATCCCATAATACATACCAACTTCTGAGCTAGCATCATACCCATATCCATATGGATTTATAATGGCAAACTAACTAACCCGAACGAGCTACCACACTGCACACATTTACTACTCAGATATCTATTCCGGAATTCTCACTTTTCTAACTCTGATTGCAAACTCAGTTCCCACTTCATAAATACTTTGAGAAACTTCAAATTTTGCTTACCGATCACCTTTCGTTGGTAGTATGATAATGGCACGCGCCATACTTGCCGCAGCCCTCTCAAATGATTTCGTCATGTTAAGACTACAACTGCACTGGTAGAAGCACGAGATCAGCGCTGTAGCAGCTTTTTGGGCGTGTGTCTGCCTAATCAGAAGCGTGTCAACCACCTTACCTCTTTGTAAGGATGTCAATGTGATTAAATTCTCTCGAGTACGCATCAGCTATCTTGTCCATCTGCTTCCTTGGAGCATCAGACATAAGCAGAAGTCTCTGCCTCCTGAAAGCATGTAACAAGAAAAGTTATCAGCCAAGTCAACATAAGAGAGGAAATAAACTGTACAATATATAGAGAGAGAACAAATTACCTAGCTGAGGCGGTACCTAAGCGGACAGCATGTTCATGATAACTGTCCAGTTGCTTTAGTATGAAAGGAAGATGACTGTTTATTCCACAGATTATGATATGATCAGCTTCTAGGACTTGCATCTGAGCCCCTTCTCTCAGTTTTTGCATATTACTCTGCCAAGACAAAGTGATCAGTAACTTGTACCATCTAACATTCATTCCTCACCAGTAGTATTTATATCAAGAACTCACACGAAATTGTTCTGTCATTGTGCTTAAAAGCCGAGAATAAAACAATATTCCCCAAATGGCTAGGACAAATCCAATGACTCTTTCAATGCGTGTCTTTTGCTGCAGTTTTCAGCAACCACAAACAAAAATTTAGTTGCACGTGCTCCCTAGAATTAACAAGAGGCTTGTAAGTTTTTAATAGATGTAGAATAATATTTTTGAATCGGTAAAGAAGCAAATCATGACCTTGAGATGAGTAGAAGAGGAAATGAGGCATGCCCAGGCCTCCCAAAAACATTCTTCTAAGGGTTGATTGTCTTTCCTTTACAACAAGAAGGCAGTAGTAGTAATTTAGTCTTATATTCCATTAATAGGTTCAGAAAAGATCACATAACCAGACTAAGACGTGGTGACGATGCATTATATGGATATGTAAGTTAAATGGAGTCAGGTTACCTGAACTGGGAAAATAGAAATCCCCCAATTATAACAAACGATATGCATGCTAACAGGAGCACCACAAGGAACCTAGAATAGCCACGAAAAGTGATCAGAAAGAATGTCATAGTTACATAGAAAAAATAGAATTTGATATTACATCGCAAACACAGTGACACTGGCAATAATAGTCAGCAGTAATCAGAAATTCCATCTGAGAAGGTGAAGCAAATTCTCACTTAGGAGACCCCAAACCCCCTTCCACAGTACTTGAAGAGGGAAATAGTAGTCTGAATCTACATTATTCGCATGTAAAATCACTTAAATTTTAGAAAAACTATCCCAGCTATTCTCCCGCTTTCGATATGAACCATCCAAGACATGCAGTTACTTCTGTAGTTAATAAACATTTGTACATACAGACACCAACCAATATTTGTACTATAACAGAAGAAAAAGGAGTAGCATCTTGATAAGAATATTGAGATTTAGGACATACGTTCCAATGTTCTTCTCAAGCTGAATATTGAAGAGGTAAAGAAACCTTGCAGTACTCCATTTGATATCATGTAAAGAAGGAATAGACAAGTCCAAGTTGAGAGGTGTAGGCTTATTTAGAGAATTCGAAGCACAAGCAAAAGGCAAGCTGGCGCCCACCGAGTTCTGAATGAGACCGGGAAGCTCTTGAAACATCTTTTGCATTACTCTGAACAAGGCATACAGTGGGACGCATCCTATCACAGCTTTGTACGGAAGAGTCTGCAAGATTATAACATAAGCATGGAAACTTTCACCACTATATCAGAACAAGAAAGCAAGAACAGTTCACACAAAGAGCTAGATAGAACCTTCAAACCAAGAACAGGTGAGCTGACCAAAACAAAAGATTAAGAGATTGACATTTTGATATGGTTTAACTTCACACCTTATGAGGCTTGGAACTGCTGAAACCATTAAAGAAACTCATAGAAGGCTCTGTGTGTCCTCCTGTCCTTTGAGAGTTGACTTTGAAGGTTCCTATAGTACACAGAAAGGATAAAGTCAACTATTGGAGATGAAAGATCTCCCAGACATGTTTTGTTCCAAGAAGCTGACCTAGGAATCTGAAAGAATCAATCCCACCTGAAGGTAGAGAGTGTAAACTCAATCTCCTGCAAAAATGAAACAAACAGTCTTTTTCAGAAAGAGAATCATTTTACCTAAACCCAGATTCAGAAAGTCCATAAAAAACTACAAACTGAGAACAGTCACATTCGTCTTAACCCAAATGAAAAAACTTTGATTATTACAGAATCGCCATGGAAGCAGCTGTTTTTCAGAAATTCGAAAGACGAGACCTGTTACAAGAAGCGAATCGATTCCGTCTCGAAGCTTGAGGAGAAAGAATCAATGGCTTCCAGCATAACAGCTGAAGTGCCGCCACCATTCTTCTTCTTCTTCTTCTTCTTCTTCTTCTTCTTCTCTTTCGCCTTGATTTCGCTCTCCTTGTTTCTCCGCCTCTATATACATGTGATGTGACAAAGAAATGCTCATTTTTATAATTTGCATTTATTTTTCAAGAGGGAAAATGCCCTTTTTATTTATTAAAGTTTTTGATATCTCTTCATTTAACCAATTAGTTAGTTATAGAGTGCTGCCTCAAAATGTCTATCACCTTGAAGGCAAAAACAAAAACAAAAACAAAATAAAAACATTACTATGTTAATTTTTGTATTTGGATATACATCAGCTATATGAAGCATCTGAATACAATGGCTAATATATGAATTTAGTGTTGGGCATTTGGATTTTCAGATTGGTTTGGGTTATCCAATTTTCTCGGGTTAGAGTGTTTAGGACCTATTTAGGAATTTGATATTTTCGAACCGGATCGGTTCGGTTAATTTCAGGTTCAGGTCAGATTTCTATTTTATTTATAAAACCCAAAATGTAACCAAATTAGAAATACTGTGGTTTGGTTTACAGCTTATTTCTTCTTGAAAAAATTCTAATACCCCAAGTTAAACCCGAAAAACTTAAAACATATTCCGGTAATTCAGGTTTCCAAGAAAATTTGTATTTATAAGTTATATATATATTAAATATAATTTATATTTTATTATATTTTGAATATTTGGATACCCGCATGGTTTCCGGCTTGGTTTTATTTTCTTCTTTGAAGAAATAAGAACCCATCCGGTTCTTTTAAATTATATATGGTTCCTGTTTCAGTCTTTTCATGTCGCTTCCAGTTCTGTTTTCTTTTTCCAGATAATATGCACAGGAGTACATGCATCCATTTGTAACGTTTAGATGATAAGTTATTTGTTTTTTGATTTTTTTAATAAAATTTCAATGCTAATAGGTAAATAGCTAAAACATTATGATTTATATTATTATTATTTTAAATAAATATGTTTAAAATTTACTTGAAACAAAATTATTATTCTATTTGATTTTTTTTTTCAGATTTAGATTTAAATAAATATTCAGTATTTGATAATAGTTAATTTAAAATTAAGTTTTATAAGGTAAAATTTTGGTGAGTGGTTTTCGGTAATGTGGTTTTTCTGTTTTAAAATAAACATGATTTTTTAGAAACTTAGGTTTTGAAATTTGATAGGGAAATATTTTGAGATTTTTGTGGGAAAACTTGTTTTTGTAGGTTTTGGAAAACTCTGTTCCTGTAGAAAATTTGGTTTTAAAGTTTTGACAGAAAAATTTAATTGTTATGATTTTTGCAGGAAAACATGATACTATTATCAAACTTGGGTCATACTATCAAGTAGAAGAGTAATAATTAATCTCTAATTAATGACTGATTAATCCCCGCTTTTATGTTAACTCGCTAGGCTCATACTAACCGCTCAACTCACCCCTAGCGCCTAGCAAGATTCCAAACATGGGCTACAACCAATCAGCCCTTTAAATTTCATTTATTTGTCAGCAGCATAAACAAATTCACTTAAAACTCTGCAAATCAAACTGATAATTATATTACACTTTTAATTGTTATATTTCATCACCACTTTAATTAATAAAAATTTACTTTGAAAGAATTCAAATAAATGCGAAAAGTTGTGTCTTTTCTTCCTAACCGTTACATTTGTTTTAAGAAAATATTAAAATGTATAAAGAGGTATCCTTTCATGAAAATGTGTCTTTTCATATTAAAACTTACATTGAGTTTTAAGATTTTAAAAAAGTATAAGAATGTATCTTTGTATCATAGTTTTAAAGCCAAATAAATGTGAAAGGATGTTACTTCCCATCTTAAACATTGCATTTATTTTAAGAAATTGTTAATATGCATAAAAAGTGCATTTTCATAAGATGTGTCTTTACATGTTAAAAGTTACATTGAGTTTTACGAAATTGTAAAAGAAAAAGTATAAAGATGTATCTTTTTTATCATAATTTTATTTATAAAATGGTACAAATTTATATTTTTGATCAAAGATGTGTGTTTTCATTTTAAAAACTGCTTAAAATTTTAAAAGATTCACAAAATGTCTGACAAATATATTTGTATCCTAAAATTGGAATACGATTTTCGTTTCTATTCAATATACATTTAAAAATTCTTAAATTGTCTAAAATTATTCAGATCATTTAATTATTTTTATAATATCATATATTTATAAAATATTGCAACTATTGGTGAAGGTAACTTTTAGAGATGAATTATTATAACTATGATAATTTATTGCAATTATTTGTAATGGTAAACTTTGGTAATGAACCGTTGAAACGGTTGATGTTAACTAACTTTTATCATGATTGGTTATTAACCATTACAACCTCTAGCTCTCTATATACGGAGTCGTGTGTACCGACAAATTATAATTGAAAACAAATAAGTAGTAGAGATAAAAAATGAGATGATGTCTTTAAATACTTTATATCTAAAGATGTGTTTTTCGTTTTAAAAGCTCCATATATTTTTAAAAGTTTCTCATAATATTTGAGAATATATGTACTTATCTTAAAATTTGAATAAATTCTTTTAGTAACTATCTTTAGATTGTTTTTGTATATATATTATATATACATTTAACCAATATATTTTTTATAAATATTTGGGTAACTTTTTTGGGTAATTTAATTATTTTTATAATATTTTATATTTATAAACCATTGCAAATATTGGTGATTGTAGACTTTTGAGATGAACTGTTACAATTATGATTAACCAATCCAGTTAATAGTAAACTTTGGTGATGAACCATTGCAATGTTTGGTGTTATCAATTATAATTCTTACTAACCATTGTAATGCTTGGTTGTTAACCATTACAACCTTTAACTTTCTATATAAGAAATTGTTGAGTTGTGTGTATTGGCAAATCATAATTAAAAACAGAAAAATAGTAGATATAAAGAGAGAGATATACTCTTTTAGTTGATCATCAAAGATATTTAAGAAACACATCAAAAACAGAAAACTGTGGCTAGATGCCATTAGCTTAACTGGAAAGGATTTGATCATTGTGTCAGAGGTCCCATGTTTGAGTGACAGATGAGACGAAACTTATATTACATGTTATGGTTTTGGGTCTGTGGGAATTAAGGTTTCGGTCCAAACCTTCTAGTAATTCAGAAAAAAAAAAGATATTGAAGAAGCACATGAAGCACGAATTTTTTTATTTACTATTCATGTATTTTAGTCAAAAATAAAAATGAAACTCAGGAAGACCTTAGACTCTCAAAAGCATATGTCGCAGACGTTGACAATGCCGAGCAATTTATGTCTGAGGACGTACCGGCTCCTTTTACAGAAAAAGATGTAGTGCATGCACATAGGAAAAGCAAAAGACAAAAAGTCTTGCCGAGATCTCTTGTTAGAGAGTACGAGTGTGATAAACGCTTACTAATGCGTGTGTGGGAAGCACATGTGAATGCTATTCGCAGCGGCCGGAACATTGATTATGCAACAAAATTTGCTTTACTATCAGAGAAGCTCCAATCGCTATTGTTTGTTTTAATCCTTTAACCACACAAACTCATCAATAGATGGCTATTTGTTTTTAGTGGACCGCTAATTTTTTTTTATCATGTTTTCTGTCCGTTTTGCAGTGTTATGCGTGTTGGTGGCCACATCATCGATAGAAATGAGCTCTCTGCAATGGTTGATAGGGCCTCACATTTATCACCCAAGGTATGAATACATTAGTGCAGCACTACTATTTTGGATAACCGTTAATTGGAAATTATATTTCAACATAACCATTGATTTGTATGCTTGTTCTTTTGTAGTTCATCGATGTGCTTATCCATCCCACTCAGTCTGTGTTCTTATCACATTATGAACAAAATCCATCGAAGAGTTATGTTTTTCTCGACATGAAGTTTATTTCATTACTGTCAAAGACTTTTGGCAAATTTTTAAGTCATCGAAGAAAGAGAGTTTCTGATTTCCACCAACTTTGTGTGGTTATCTATCGGCTGACTACCCGATTGGGGAAGCTACCCGATTCTACTTCGCATTCAACTTTGACAAAAAGCATTGGGTCGATGTCTGCGTTGATTTCTCTTGTTTGTGTGTTGTAGTGTTAGACTGTAACATATCCCTCAGGACGGACGGGATGATTACACAAGAACTGCGGCCCATTACCCAAATGTTTCCTTACCTACTGAGGCAAGCTTCAAAACTATCTACCTTGAAAGATTCGAAGACTCTATCAGTTGAGAGACCACGTAGTGTTCCACAGGTTAATAGTCAGTTTGACTCTGGTATCACAGCTATTCTCCTAGTTCAAGCTCACGCTGTTGGTGGTGCAGATGTCTGCAAATGCATCACCCCGGATATCCTTGATGATGAGGGCGAAAGAATTGCAGTCATGATCTACGAGCACAACGTTGGAGTTCTTTGAACTAACCGAGTTATAATCGGTTAACTCTTTCATGTCTGTTGTTATGTGGTGACCACTCCTAGTTGTTATTCCGTTTTCTAGACTTCTAATTATGTCAATATGTGGTTTTTTTTTGTATATTTGGCGGATCTAAATTTGTATTCTGCTCGATGTTTTGCTTTTCTGTTTTTTATCCCGCCATGCACTCTGCTTGTCTCAAAGTTAGCCGACTACAAACTTGTCATATATTTAACAAGTCTCCATCATAATACACTAACATATCCGACTTAACCGGCTAAAATTCAGAAAACGAACATCTAACTGTCTTTAGTGGATTACCAACAAATTATTGAGAACATCATGGAAGTCTAAATAATTTAGAGCTCTTCTCTTAGCCGACTAATAGTTGTATGAATACAACTTCGCACGAAAATTCTGGTACTTATCGCCCATTTTTGAGCCGTTGGCCATCAAATAATTTTGACCCGACACACTTTACATAACTTAACTTTTGGACCCATTCAATATGTTGCCGGTTAAGGTTTCCTTATCTCTTTTAGTGAATTTTTATTGCTTCAGTATTCTCCAAGATAAAGATTCCATTTCTCTAGGTTTCCGTCAAACCATGATCTGAGGAATTGTAATGTCACAATTAACGAATCCAAGCTCAACGTCCGCATCAGGCAAGTGAATGAATTCCCTGAATATTTTCTCCTCTTCATTTACCCCTTTTAATTTGCTAATTTTCAGGCCGAGGGAATTGGCGACGTCGTCGAGTTGGGAGTGAAAGGGGAATTCCAAAACTATGTCGTTGTGGGGAAGAAGCTGTTGTGACATCAGGCACGGTTAAAAATCCTGGGAGACTCTTCTACTGCTGTCCCAATGGTTACGAGAGGGTAAGTATTACATATTACATCGTTGTCTATATCGTAGGTTATTGTGTTGTAAACTTGTTTCGTAGTCCATTTGATATATGATTCTAATGTCGCAGGACACATATCATCTTTTCATCTGGACTGGTGAATGTGTTGTGGAAGAGATCGAGGATCTCAAGTTCCTAGTAAGTGATGTCAAAGGAGAGATGTCGGACTTGAGAGCGGATATGATTGGATTGGAGAAGCAGATTGGACAGAACAAGCTCATGCTGGATCTGTCCAAAGCCAGGAATGGTTGTTGCGTTATACTTTAAGAAATCAAGTCTGTTTTCACATCGTTCTTGTTTGTACTAAAATCTTTATCTGACTAGTTTTGTAATGATAATATGCTCTGCTAATTTATCCCTCTTTGTGTCAACCTTTTTTTTAACCGTCATAGTCCTTTCCACCACCACAATAACTTTTCTTTTACCCGACTACAAACTTGTCACATCCATAACAATGTGCCGGCAAGAGAAAGTTAGCCTTTGTAGGTACATGTGTAAATTCACAATAATAGGTTAAATGACTTAATTAACTTATTAGTACTTAATTTTATCCGGCTAAGAATTCAATTCATATCATTTACTCGCCCTTCATTCCATCCCCTAAGCTTCGACATTTCAAACTTGTGTCCCACCACTGCTTTACTTGACTGCCATATTTGTTATTATCAAGATACAAAATTGATTAACCATACAAATTAATTTTCTACTGCCATCTAAATAAGATGTGGCTAACAATCTCCAGATGCTTAATGATTTTGATGTCAATACATGTCCGGTTTTTGCATATCTAACAAACCATCTAATTACAATTTAGCATAATATAAATTACATACACACTCTAAGTTTGATGAGAGAATTTTTATTTATAATAACATAGTGAAACGTCCATATTTCCTCCATTCCTCCATGATGGGATATACTAGTATTTCACAAAGTTAATTATATCATCCCACCATTTACCAACCCCTTTCACATACATCTTTCCGGTCGCCTCAAACTCCCTCAACTACAGTACTCCATCTTTCTATATAGCTTCCTTTCAGGTGGCCTTATTGTGCCCTAACCCTTGCAGCGGCTGCACACAGACCTCCTCCTTATTCGTTTCATCTGTTAAACAGTTCCACCATTAGTGTCATCTTTCTACATATATTATGTCTACATTCTAGTATTTTAAAATTTGTTCACTTACCATCTTTTCACCCCTTGAAAAGAACCTTTTCTTTTTTTAGCCTTCCCGGGGGACGTCTTGTTGTCAGAGGATACAAATGCATTCCACCAAAACCTTATACTAAATCTGATACACTGGTATAGTCTGGCACTGGAAGAACACTGCATGCATAAGCTGACCTTAGCTCTCTAAACGTGTACACAGTCAACACCAAAGATTCCATGCTAACCTTCCCTTTTATCGTTGCAGCAATAACATGTGAGCAAGGGATAGAGAGTATTTGAAACTCAAAACAGCTACAAGTTTTGTTAACCAAGTTGATGTGAAAACTTCCACCGTTTTTGTTTCGAGCTCTGCAATATTGCTTACGCTGTATCCTCCAGACATCTCACAATTTTTTGTCAGAATAGAAGAAACTTTCGGCGTTATTGAACCTTTATTTTTTCCGCGGCTTCTCGATGAACTGCAAACCATCCGGTTAGCTTGCTACGGATGTATTCAATCAATGGTATTACTGGATATTCTCTCGCCTCACGCAACACTGAATTCCAAGACTCCGCTAAGTTGCTTGTCATAATATTGTAACGCTTGCCTGGAAAATGCGATTTCGCCCAATGCTCCAAACCTATATCAAGCAGATAGTCGTCGCATGTTGGGTCCATTGTCCTAATCTCGCTAAAAGTGTTGTTGAATTCTTCAATTCGGTATGTCCTACCAGCTTTTGCAACAAGGTACTCCAGGTGACGTGCTATGAAATTAGACCTTATGTTCCTCTTCAAATGCACAACACATATGCAGTGTCCAGCAGTTGAATAAACCTGTACCAACAATTCAATCTGCCCCGTTACTTGCACCTTTCAACACATAAACATGCCAAGTTCATGATTATTATATTTTTACATACTATTACCTTGCTAAGTCCCTTGTAAATAGACATGTGCATATCTGACACAAACACTAAATCATCATCACCCACGACAAAAGCAGACAACTGTTGAAAAAACCACTCCCACGACAAGTCGTTCTCACTATCCACAATGGCAAACGCTAAAGGAAAAATCTGGTAGTTTTCATCTTGAGCAGAGGCAGTAAGTAGACAACCGGCATATTTGCCCTTCAAGTGTGTCCCATCTACAACAACAACTCTCCTCATAAACTCATAACCTTTTATTGATGCCCCAAAAGCAACAAACACATATTTGGAATGACTTCCACCTCCATCTACAGCGTCAGTGAACAGCTTGGTTATTGTCCCCGGGTTTGCGGCACACAACCTTTGTAGATAGTTCGGTAGCTTACTGTAAAAGGATTGACTTGTTCCTTTTTCTTTGTCAATTGCTACATCCCTAGAACGCCACGCCTTCCAATATGATATGTCAACATCATGATCACCACGCATCATCTGCCTTATGTCACGTGGCTTGGGTCCTCCGCTGGCTCCCCCAAATTTGGTCCTCATGAGCTCACCAATAACTTACGTAGTCGCTTGAGCCTGGTAACCTCCACGGTCATCAACTGAGCATAAATGCTCAAATACAACTTTTCTAATTTCAAAAACCTTATAATCCTTTAGCTTGACTGTGTAGACTCTCCAAGGACAATTTTTACCACAACATTCAAGCACCATCAATCCTGGTTCTGACTTCCTACTTTTTTAACGAAGTTTTCTATTTATTGCATGAACGGCCATATGCTGCTTAAAGGCATCTCTTGTCCGGAACATCATACCCACAACAACATTGTCGGTGTCGTCAATAAGTTCTTCTGTAATGGAAGTCGAGATCATTTTAGGGATATCAAAGAAATTGTCTACTCATGCAACATTACTATAATATGTACTAAAATTAGATTATTTGTGCAGTCATGACTGACACTCATGACTAATCAGAAGTTTAATCGTAATGAAAAGCGATGGCTAATATAAAACATAATATAGGGTAAACGATTATTACATAACATTCTTGGTACAAGTTAACTCGAAACAAATTAAAAAACACTGACCGAACTTCCTAAGTAGCATATTGAACAACATAGAACACGGATAACCAACATTCAATTATACGTAGACGGCTACATATAAATTTAGCAAACCGCAAGAAAACATAACTAATGCAACTAGTTATTTATCCGGCTACAGTTATCCTCCATATAGAATTAAACCGTCATCCTCGTTGAAAAACCAACTACCCCGTTAAGACATCATGGCCATTACACGCCTGCTAAAAAACTCAACACACACCGTCCGTGCTACTTTCTTCAGAGGACGTAGCCTCAGTTCTCTCACCAGCCTTGCTTGTACCTACTTGTTTATGTGAACAACATATAGCCAACTTCATCATGGGTGGTAGGGTATCAGTAAATATGCTAGACTCCTCAAGTACTCTTTCAACCCTCTCTACTGAATCACCCCGTTCTAATGGCAGTCCTTCTCCAACGATGGTATCTGCATAAAATTGTTTTCTCATGAATAAGATTTGTTTTAAACACAATGCTTACCACATCAATCACAAAACTTTATTCGTTAGTTGGTCCAATGAAGTAGGACCAACGGTAGCCCCACCAACTACCTTCCCCAACAAGTTGTCCCTTGTTGACCCCGTTGAAGATCCTCCCCCTTCAGCAACTTTAACTTCAGTGGTAGCCAGACTAATTGGGTTTCTGACATCTCCACCATTTGTTGGAGAGCATATAACCACCCCGATATTTTTGTCTTTGTTATGATTATCACCACCTTTTCCTTCTCTGCATGGTAAATCTTCGTTTGCAACACCTTCCCAAAACATCATTTCATTATCTATTTCTTCGACGGTATTTCCTGGGGCGTTTTCATGTCCTTGGTAGTTCAAGATGTCTATTCCCACATCCCAAAACACTGGTGGAGCTTCATCCACACCAATATGTGATGGGTTTACGTCCACTGGGTCCTCTAGACCTGCATGTCAAATTGTTTAAGCTTGTTATGTTCAATTGGCGAGGCAAAACCTTTATTATCAAACCCAAAACTTATTAGTCACCAAATAGTCGAATATAACCATCAATACTTTTGGTTAACATGCTAATAATAACAATGGCCACTAAAATCATGTGTACCAGAAACACCCACCAAATCCACGGTTCGCTTGACTACCTTCCATCATCTCTCATCATCGTCATCGATTTCTATTATCTCCATGGCTGGTGTGGCCAATGTGGGTCCCCGATTACGGTTAACAAGAAAGCTGTCAGCGTATGCCATCTCCAACGAAACTCTATGGAACAACAACTTTCCTTCCTCAGAGAAGATCGCATTCATCACACGCCCAGTTTGTGCTGCACGTTCCCAAACACCAGACCTGCATCAAAACACATCTTCTGTTATTTTCTTTGAATCGAACTACTATCTACACATAATTATCTGTAACACACGCTTACTTTCATATGCTGCTCTAGAGCTCTCGCTGGCTGTCTCGTCAAATACATACGATGTCGCACCAATAGTGAAATTGGCGCGACAGAGGAACTGATACTCAGCCACACCTTTAGGTCCCACTGTTATAAGCAAAGAAAGTTCATCCAACCACGTCCTTCCATTCAATAGCATCGACAACTCAAATGTGTTCGAGATTGTTGTAGGTGGAGTCTTGTTTCCCAGCGGGACTAGCATCCAACTTGGTAGCCGGTAGGAGATAACGATCGGAGTATGAGGACTAAGACAATAAAGCCTCCTAACGATTTGGTCAACAATGTCGAAGCTAACTGTCTTATTGATTATCATCTTGTAGCCATAATCTTCTGGATCAGTTATAAAATCCCACTCTTAATCAACATTCTTCTTCCATTCACCTCGCCATAGACGTACACACCTCACCATCCTGAACAAACAAAGACACGAATATGACATCACATAAAAGACAAACTCATGATTGAAACGAATTTAAAGCAGTAAAACGAACATTCTTATGTCTGAACACAAACCTAAATATTGTCGGGGAGGAGTAATTTTCCTCACCTTTTTGTCTCCACTTTATCTGAGTTTGTATTGAAGAGAGCTTTCCGGTTGCCTCTATTTATAGAGAATTCTATGTGTAACCTTCTCTCTATTTCCCCATACAATTTTTTTGCATGCTGACAAGATCTTTTGTTTGGATTCTTCTTTTTGCATGTTGTCGCTTGTGTCAGTATTTCGAAGGATCTCATTTGCCAATTCTTTCATAGGCAGCTTCACGTAACTTCGTGGGGGGAGGGGGGGAATAAAACCTACGGTAATCATTACTCATTACCCAATCCCATTCAAACCTCTTTTTAGCCAGAAACCTATATCGTCGCCTACCCTAAATTTTTGTTACTCAAGGTGAGATGGACAATTTTGTCTTTTCGTCTTGCCTGAAGCCCACAACATTTTTGGTTTGGGTAGTTTGCTAATTAAGGGATTCATTGTAGATTATGGCCCAATTCACCCTAGTTTTAAAGCTAATGCCGAAAAAAAACTGTAGAAACTTTATTTTCTAAAGCAAAAAAAAATACTAATGTTGTTATAATTATATTAGATTATATCATTTTGTTCTTTGTTAATTTTATATATATATGTATATATATAGTTATTATATATATTATGCTGTAACAAAGTTACATATATATAAATAAAGAAACAAACAAGATGCATACCAAAGAAGAAGGAAATGAAATTTATTGTGTCAGAAGGGGCAGCATGAAGTGATCAAAATACAAGTTCTTATAGAGGCAAAAAATCTACATATTTTACTGTAAATATTAATGATTATGGGATCCACTTTGAAGACAATACGTAAAGTATTGAATTTTGTAACACTCCCCCTTGAAGACCATTATCATTAATATTTAAGCTCCCCCTTGAATAGACGGACGTTACAAGTCTTGTTGATGACGCATTCCAATGTTGTAAACATATTTTCTGAATGTCGTAGTGGATAGTGACTTCGTAAAGAGATCTGCAACATTGTCACAAGATCGAACATATCTCACTTCAAATTCTTTATTATTCTCGAGTTCTTGGGTATATGAGAAGAATTTTGGTGGAATATGTTTGGTTCGGTCACTTTTGATGTATCCTTCCTTTGTTTGAGCGACACATGCTGCATTGTCTTCATATATAATGGTCGGTTTTGAGTTGATGTTAATCCCACTACTTGATAGGATGTGTTGACTTATTGATATGAGCGAAACACATTCTCTTCTTGCTTCATGGAGAGCAATTATTTCAGCATGGTTCGAGGAAGTAGCTACAAGTGTTTGTTTCTGGGATCGCCATGATATAGCAGTTCCTCCAACTATGAAGGCGTACCATGTTTGTGATCGAGCTTTATGGGGGTCAGATAAATATCCCGCATCTTCAAAGCCAACTATTTCTTCGTTTGAGTTTCTAGGATAAAATAATCCTAAATCAATTGTTCCTTGAAGATATCGAAAAATATGTTTTATCCCACTCCAATGTCTTTGTGTAGGAGATGAGCTGAATCTTGCCAAAAGATTAACAGAAAATGAAATATATGGGCAAGTACAGTTTGCAAGATACATAAGTGCTCCTATTGCACTCAAATATGGCACTTCAGAACCAAGTATATCTTCATTTCCTCATGTGATCGAAATGGATCATTTTCGACATTAATTGATCTGACGACCATCAGAGTACTAAGTGGAGTTGCTTTGTCCATATTGAATTGTTTCAACACTCTTTTCGTGTATGTAGATTGGTGTACAAATATACCCCTATGGGAATGCTCAATTTGTAGGCCAAGACAATACTTTGTATGTCCGAGATCCTTCATCTCAAATTCTCCTTTTAAATAATCGGATACCTTTTGTATTTCTCCTTGAGTTCTGATAATATTTATATCATCAACATATACGACAATAGTTACAAATCCAATTGACGTTTTCTTGATGAAAACACACAGGCATATAGGATTGTTTACATACCCTTCTTTAGTTAAGTGCTCACTAAGGCGATTATACTACATGCGTCCAGATTGTTTTAAGCTATATAATGATCTTTGCAATTTTATTGCACATAGTTCTTTAGGTTTAGAACTTAATGTTTCTGGCATTTTAAATCCTTCAAGGATTCTCATATAAATATCAGTGTCCAAGGATCCATATAAATATGCAGTAACAACATCCATTAGACGCATCTCTAGGTTTTGATTGGCCGCTAGAGTCATCAAAAATCTAAATGTGATTGCATCCATAACAGGAGAATATGTTTCTTCATAATCGATCCGAGGTCTTTGAGAAAATCCTTGAGCTACAAGACGAGCCTTGTATCTCATTATTTCATTTTTCTCATTTTGTTTCCGAACAAAAACCCACTTGTACCCAACTGGTTTCACCGCTTCAGGTGTGATTATAATAGGTCCAAATACTTCTCGTTTGTTAAGCGAATCAAGTTCAGCTTGTATTGCATCTTTCCATTTTATCCAGTCGTGTCTCTTCTGACATTCTGAAATGGACTTTGGTTCTGGATCATCTTGCTCTTCACTTATTTCCTTTGAAACAAAGTACGAGAAAACATCATCAACACTATTCACTTTGTTTCGATTCCATATTTTTCTATTATGAATGTAATTTATAGAAATCTCATGATTTTTTTCAGAATCATTTTCATCATCCTCGTGGTTTATTTCTTCAAAATTTCCTTCGAGGTTTGAAAAACTTTATTTTTCTATCTCCTTTCGTTTTCTAGGGTTCTTATCTTTAGAACCAACATGTCTACCACGCTTCAATCGTATTTTAGAATCTCGTGTATTATCTTCTATTCCACGTTCATGTGGTATTTCTATACGAGCAGGTGCGTTTGCAGCCGTTATATGTGATTTCGTTATTGTTTTAGTGTCCGCAAAAGCATCAGGTAGTTTGATTTGCGATGCTTTATAAATGTATAATTCGACGGACCTCTAATTCTGACTGTTTAGTAGGAGGATCAAGATGTAGCAAAGATGGTACACACCACTTGATATCCTTTCCTACTTGCTTATTTTCTCTCCCTAGAACTGGGAATACTTTTTCATCAAAGTGGCAATCGGCAAACCGTGCCGTAAATATGTCACCAGTTTATGGTTCTAGGTATCGTATAATTGATGGAGAATCACAACCAACATATATTCCTAGCCTCCTTTGAGGTCCCATCTTTGTACGTTGGGGTGGTGCAATTGGCACATATATGGCGCAACCAAAAATCCTTAGATGAGAAAGATTTTGTTCTCGTCCAAATGCTAACTGTAGTGGAGAGTATTTGTGATATGCACTTGGTCTCACCTTAATCAATGCTTCTGCATGCAAAATAGCATGTCCACATACAAAGGTTGGGAGTTTTATCTCATGATCAATGGTCTTGCAATCAGTTGCAACATTTAATTAATGATTCAGCCAAACCAATTTGTGTATGAACATGACCAACAGGATATTCCACATCAATACCAGTTACCATACAATAATCATTAAATGCTTGATAAGTAAATTCACCAGCATTATCCAGTTTAACTCTCTTTATCGGATAATCAAGAAATTGAGCTCTTAGTTTGATTATCTGAGATAAAAATCTCGCAAATGCCATATTTCGAGAGGACAATAGGCAAACTTGTGACCATCTACTCGACGCGTCGATCATTACCATAAAATAATAGAATGGTCCACAAGGAGGATGTATAGGTCCACAAATATCACCTTGTATCCGTTCAAGGAACTTTGGTAACTCCTTATCATTTTTGGTTGGCGATGGTCTTATAATCAACTTTCCTAGAGAACATGCAACACATGTTATTTTACTCTCCTGATAAACTTTTTGGGGTTTTAGTGAATGACCATGTGAGTTCTCAATGATTTTTCGCATCATTGTGGTGCCTGGATAACCAAGGCGATCATGCCATAGTGTAAAGTCCTCAGAACTGTCCTTAATCACCAAATGTGATTCGATGGCACTTATATATGTATGATGCAGACCAGAAGGGAGTTTTGGTAGTTTTTCCAACACCTTTTGTTTTCTCGATTTCTCAAGAGTAATATACATATATTTCTTTCGATCCTCAGTTGCAGACTGAGTATCAAATCCTTGAAGATATATGTCTTTAAAACTCAACAAATTCCTTTTAGAATTTGGAGAAAATAATGCGTTATTTATCGAGAATTTTGTCCCATTAGGTAATGTGAAATGGGCTTTACCAATCCCTTCAATCAAGTCTGCATGACCCGATATTGTATTAACAGTGATATTTGACAGTTTTAGTTCAGAAAAATATTTTCTGTGTTTTAAAATAGTGTGCGTTGTTCCACTATATGGTATACAAATATCTCTAGCATTGTTCTTGGTTGATACTCCATTTGTAATGTCCATTTCTGAGATAAACAAAAGAAGTAATAAGATAATATTATTATTCATAAAATATTATACATCATTCAACAATCAATAATTAAACATAAATAGCTAAAAAGCACACAATAATTATACATTAATCTTCCACAAGTAACAATTATTTATGGTATAGTTGTGGAATTTCAAGAGTCACATAATGGGTTTTTAAGCGTCCATGATAGTGGTCTCCTCAAAATCATTCACAAAGTCAGACGCATCAAGGTGCGTTGTACCCTCAGAATGTTCCGCAAAGTTTACCTCTTTTCCTTTCCCTTTGACGGACTCTTTGTATAGAGCACAAATGTGTGAAGGGGTACGACATATACGAGACCAATGTCCCTTAGTACCGCATCTGAAACAGACATCTTCTCGCTTCTGAGAAGTACTTCCTTGGTGTTCTTTTCCCTTAGGGGATTGCTCAGAGCGGACCCACTGGAATGACTTCCTATCTTGTGGTTTTTACTTTCGTCCACGTCCACGTCTACGGTAACTGTGGCGACCACGACCACGAACCCGAAAAGGCTTATTTTCTTTCACTGGTTTTTTCGCATCTAATGCGTTTGCTTCAGGGAATGCTTTAGAACTAGTTGGACGAGTCATGTGATTCTTGATCAGAAGCTCGTTATTTTTTTCTGCTATGAGAAGCGCTACAATCAAATCCGAAAATTTAGTATATCCCCGCAACCTATATTGTTGTTGCAGGGTGATGTGGCTCTTGTGAAATGTGGTGTATGTCTTCTCAAGCATTTGAGATTCGGTGATCGTCTCACCACAGTATCTCAATTTGGCCACAATCCCTAGCACAACATAATTATAATTCATCACTTTGTCGAAATCTTGAAATCTTAGACTTTGCCATTCATCTCGAGCAAGTGGAAGCGTTATGTCTTTCTGATGATCAAAACGATCTTTCAAAGACTTCCATAGTTCTTTAGGATCTCTCATGTTGGCATAGTCATAAATAATACTTTCATCAAGGTGTCTTCAAAGGAAGATCACCGATTTAGCCTTTTCTTGAGGCGTTGAAGTATTATTCTCTTTAACGGTTTGAGATAATCAAGAGATTCAAGACGAAGTTCGACATTAGTAACCCAAGAAATGTAGTTGGTGCCGGTGATGTCTAGAGCGGGAAATTGGAGCTTCTCGATGTTTGCCATTGGATTTCTAAAATAAAATAATAATAATAAAGAACATAATTAGAAATATTATTTTATTATAATAATCGAGGTTCATGAATAATTAGTGCGATTACAAGGAATACACATGCATAAAACATCAAAATGAAAATAAACACATTTTCTTCGGGAGAGAATTCTTCAACGAGTAAACCATAGAAAGCAACTGATAAAAAGCCAATTACAAAAACTAACAACGGATTAAACATTTTTTAACGAGAATGAATGTTTTATAGAATAGAATTTTAGAGAGGTGTGAAATGATATGAATGAGTTGTAAGTGTATTTATAGATATTTTTTTAAATACTGTTCATTAGCCGTTAACTAGCTGTTTGGAAAGTAATTAATTTCTTTTTTGTTTTTTTATTTAGTGACCGTTGGAAGTAAAAACATAAGCTAAAAATGAGTGCAAAATTATTAACAAGCAATTATAAATTTTATTAGTTTTAAAAAAGGTTAAAATATAGGTGTCTTCTTAAAATATATTTAGTTATATATGGTGATAAAATTTTACGTATCAAATTTAAAATTAAATAAATAAAGGTGATGAATCAACCGTGATAATAAGAAATTATGATAACAAATTAATCTGTTATAAACAATAAATTAAATGTTTAGGCAGTATACCGACCATCATGGTGCCTTAAGCAGCCATCATAAAATTAATAATAGTATTGGAGGTGGCAGGGCCGCACTCCGATAATCATAAACGTAAGAAATAAAAATGAAGGCTCCACTCCGAACACTTTAATCAAAATTTTAATAATAGAGTGATTGTGCTAATAACGTGTTATAATTATATTAGATTATATCATTTTGTTCTTTGTTAAGTTTATATATATATATATGTATATAGTTATTATTATATATTATGCTGTAACAAAGTTACATATATATAAATAAAGAAACAAACAAGATGCATACCAAAGACGAAGGAAATGAAATTTATTTGTGTCAGAAGGGGCAACGTGAAGTGATCAAAATACAAGTTTTTATATAGGCAAAAATTCGACAAATTTTACTGTAAATATTAATGAATATGGGATCCATTTCGAAGACAATAAGTAAAGTATTGACTTTTGTAACAGATGTATGATTGTTGTAGAAATATTTTTCCTTTATATATTTTATCATTTAATATGTACATCTACCGTAGATATAGCTATATTAAATAATTTTACAGATTAAATTCTAAAGTAAAAGTTTTGCATGTACAGTCCAATCAATCTCCCACATTATACCTTTAAGTAATCCAAATAAATAGATAAAGATGTATCTTTTCATATATATATTTATTTGAAAAATTATATGTGAATTTTTTTTCTTATCTGTTCATTTTATATACAATATCTTAAGAAATCTAAAAAATAACCGTTACTATTTAACCAACCAACTTTCCAAAATTAATATTTATAAAATATGATTTATATTACCCAACTGATACAACTTTACGTTATGGAATATAACTTAACATTTTCATTTATAAATATTCACTTCTAACTACAATTTTTTTTCTAAATCTTAGCGTTCTAACTATACCATGTACGTAATATTTTTATACCATTAATTCGCTTAACTTTATAAAGTACCTTAGAAATTTAGTAAATGATTAGAGTTGAATGTGTTTGCTTGTTTTAAACAATATTCAAGATTATTAATTATAATCAAAAGTTGTAAAAATGTGTTTTTCTAAAAACCTGTAAAAATATACATTTTCATTATCTTAGAATTATATGAGGAAATATAATCGCATATAACTTATGTTTGTGACATGATAAATTTCTCGAAAACAAAAATAGACACTTTTATCTATAATTATAAATTATGCTTGTATTATATTTATTTTCGTAAAATGAGTTTCCTTACGATTTTACACGGGCTCTCTTCCTAGTACGGCCAAAAACACTCGTATTATATACTTCCCTTTAACATGAACTGTGGTAATCAGTATCTTATATAGTTATCTTTTTGAAACTAAAATCAGGATCTTATTGACAACTCAAAAACATACAAATCCTAAACGTCTATTGTAAGGGACAAAACTGTTAGGTTTCTATATACGGTTTCTACGATAGTTATAATTTTTTGTTTTTGGACTAATAGCCGACGAACATATGATAGGTGTCTGTATTTACTGACGAATTAAAAATGACTTTATAACGGATCTTTGAGCTGAATCCCTATATACAGTGTGATGAAAATTGATTTTGTACTGAATCTTCGGACCAAATTCATGCAGCATATACGTATTTGAGCCAACATAATCCATTCAAATAGTTATCTATTATTTTGGTTTTACTTTTTAATGTCTTTTCTTCTTATTTTTATGGTATCATTTTCCTAATAGCGTTTGTGTAAAGGATATGTTATATAAAAAAATTGAGGCTTATGTGTTTTTCATGCTATGATAATTAATAAATAAAAGCTTTTTTATTATCTTGTGTAATTTGATATAATTCATCATTCAAAAAATTGATCACGAAGAAGTTATCTCTGGAAACTTTTTGATCGATCCAAGAATAAGTCTCTCATAATATCCGATTACTTAATCGGTCATTCAACCCATTTGTATGCTGCACCCGGGTTGGTATCAGAGCTTTCTTACGCTCCTAACTTGCTATGCTACCTGCGATAACGCAACCACACAACAAGCTATCGCAGATCTTCTCAAGTAACGTACATTGTAACTGATGTGGCTACATTGACGACACAATGTACGGCCCCACAGTGATTCACCATGAACGCAAGAAACAAGTTGGTAACAACGAAGACTCGGAGGAGGACGAAAATACTTTTCTCAAGCTCGGCATCAGCCTGCTCACCATGTCAACAAAACAAAAAGATTCAGAATCTGAAGAAGAAAACAATGAATCCGCATCATTTTCAAACTTGAGATTCCCGAATTCTGTGGCAAAATTGTCGTGGAAGAATTATTAGATTGGTATTTGTTTGTCACAGTCGAAGAAATTCTAGAATTCAAACGAATTCATTACATCGATGTGCTCCTATAATTGCAGTTTGTTTCCGTGAGCGAGCTGCAGCATGGTGGCTGCAGAGTAAAACCACACGTGCTCGTTTGGGTAAACAATGATCACTTCATGGGATAAACTGAAGCGCGAGATGCGGAATTTTTTTTTACCACATAATTACGATCAATTCATGTTCCAAAAGTTTTAGGATCTAAGACAAGGATCTCAAATGTGGATGAATATGCAGCATAATTTTTTAAGATGATCAATCGTGTCGAAATTCAAAATACGAAGCAACAACTGGTCATGAGGTTTGTTTGAGGTTTACGACAACAAACTCAATTCACTCTAAATTTATTTTGGTTTAGAAGCTGACCAACAAGCTTTCACAGTTGAAGCACAAAATCATAGTGGATTACATTCACAGTTTCTAAAAGGCAAACCCGCCACAACCAAGCAACGAATTTGGCCACTCCAAACGCACTAACTCGTCAAGAACAGAGGCATACATTATTCCCGTTGATCAACCAAAACAATCACGCTTATTCCTTTTCTCTTGTGGTGAAGCTGGTCATAGAAAATCAGCTTGTCCTCCTCAAAATTGGTGCGGCCTGCTTATTGAAGAATTAACTCCCACGCAAGACACAATGTATGATGACGACTGTTGTGAAATAGAGGAAGAGCTCTACTTTGATATTGGCGTTTTCTGGTTGTCCGCCGGTCCTCCCTTGCGCCTTGAGCGGATTCGTAGTTCCCTCAACGAAATAATTTGTTCTGGTCTATGTGAATTATCAACGGTAAATTTTTTTTCATTTGTTATTGATTCAGGAAGTTGTGAGAACGTACTTGCAGCCGATGCATTGACCAAGATTGATATTAAAGATGAACCTCACTCATCTCCATATAAAATTTCATGGTTACAAATAAGCCTTGACCTTTTTGTTACATGGCGAGCTTTAATTTACTTCCTGTTGGTTCTTAAAAAAAAAATATAAAGTCTACTTCGATATCGTGTCCAGAGATGCTTTTCACTTACTCCTTAGATGACCATGGGAATTCGACCCGAGGTAATTTATGATAGGTTTCCATTAGAGTTTAAGTATTGACAATCAATTTTTTATTATTTGAAACCTCACCTCCGGAACAACGTAAAGCTCCATCAAACCTGGTTTTGATGCTACAACAGTTATATTTTGAACTAGAAATGCGCGAGGAAGGCCTGATATTTATACTCATTACCAAAAATGCTAACATTGACCATCTCTTTGGCATTCCTTTTGAAGATTTTTTTCGTGAGTTTGTTGATGTATTCCCCGATGATCTTCCCAAAGGATTACCTCCACTTTGAGACAAACATCATCGTATCGACTTAGTCCTGCATGCCGATTTACCAAACCATTCTCATTACAGGATGGCCTAGCAAAAACTAAGAACTATGCCGAAAAGTCAAAGAACTCATCTCCAAAGGGTTTTTACGTGAGATCTTAAGTCCTTGCGCTGTCCCAGCATTACTAATATCAAAGATAGATGGCTCATGGTATCGCCTTCCAGTTACACGCCTTGGTGATTTGTTGGATCTGATTGGAATTGTGACTATCTTCTCAATGCTTGATCTCAAGAGCGGCAACCATCAAATTCAGATCAACCTAGGGGACGAATAGAAACATCATTCAAAATTCGTGAAGGACTTTTGAGTGTCTCGTTATGCCTTTTGGTTTATCTAATTCCCTAGTACATTGATGTGTGTTATGAATCAAGTGTTTCGTTCTTTTATTGGCAAGTTTGTAGTTTTCTATTGTGACGATATGTTGATTTTTAGAACTACAATGACTGATCATATACCTCATCTCTTGGAAGTACTAACCATCCTGTAGCGTGACAACTTCTATGCAACATTGAAAAAATGTGAATTTGGTTCACTCAAGTTCACTTCCTAGGTTATATTGTCTCCAATCAGGGTTTAGCTGTTGATCTTGGGAAAATTTTGACAATCCAGTCTTGGCCTATTCCATATACAATTACTAAGGTCCACAATTTTCTTGGGATCGCTTCTTTCTACAGGCATTTTGTGCCTCAATTGGGCAGCTTTTGACACCCATTACTGACTGCATCCGTGAGGGCAATCTTTCGTGGAATTCGGAAGCTGCGAAGGAGTTTTTCATCATCAAAGATAAAGTGTTTTGTGCTGATTATCGACCATCCAGACTTTACTCTTGTGTTCGAGCTACATAGTGATGCATCAAAGACCGGAATTGGTGCAGTCCTTAGTCAAAAGGTCGTCATATCGCGTCTTATAGTGAAAATTTAGTTGGTGCCCATTCACGGTATAACACATATGACATCAAATTTCATGCAATAGTACATGAGATCAAGCATTGGAAGCATTATTGTTTTCAGCGAGAGTTCGCCCTCTATACAGACCATGACACGCTCAAAAATCTACACAATCAAGGAAAAGTCTCTTTTCGGCATGCTTCATGGATCGGTTATCGTCTACTGTTTAAATTTGTGATTAAACACATGTTAGGTGTGTCTAATCTAGTTGCAGATGCCTTAAGTCGACGCATTCTATGTTAGCGGTTCTCCACACTTTGGTCCTTGGTTTATGTTCATTCGCTGACTTTTACCCCGATGATCCCAACAATGCTTAATCATGAGTATACTCCCTATGATGGGTTCCTTTTTCGTGGTACAAGACTCTGCATTTAGGCTTGTAGGTTTCTCCTACAACTAATCACGGAAATGCATCAAGAAGGGCATGTGGGTCTCGACAAGATGTGGAACATTTTATGGAATGCTTTGTCACCGGAAATTTTTCTAAAGTTCACTCTTCCAATGCTGGACTTTACATGCCATTACCAATCCCGACAAAATGTGGACATATATAAGTATGGAATTGGTTGTTGGACTTCCACGAACACATCGTGGCTTTGATTCTATCTTCGTCGTCGTTGATCATTTTTATAAAATGGTTCCCATCATCTCGTGCAAGAAGACAACTCAGTCTAGGAAGCGACGTTATTTTTTCAAGAAATACATTGTCTTCATGGATTCTTGCTTTCTTAGACATTTTGGCGGTATTTATTGCAGCTTCTGAGTACATCTCTTGATATGAGTTTTTCATATCACCCACAAACTGATGGACAAACGAAGGTATCAAATATATCTTTGGGTAATCTCTTGATTTGTATAGGTTGGCGCTATTAAAACATGGGATGTAAAGTTGCCACAGGAAAAATATGCCCATAATCATCACATTTGTGTACATGGTGATGCAACAAAGTTTGTCGACGCCTTTCCCAACTACATGAAAATGCCGCCGCCAATTTGGAAGCTTCTTCTTCACAATATAAGCAAAATGTGGATATGCATAAGTGTCGTCTATTTTTTTAATTGAGGATTTTGTTTGGGCTTATGTTACTAGGGATAGATGCCATCACATGCTTATAATAAACTCAAGGGTAAGAAGATAGCTACCTCAAAGTTTTGGAGCACATAAATGGCAACAACGCTTACTGTCTTCGTGTTCCAAATGATGTTAACACTTCAGATATGTTTAATGTCAAGTATTTTTCTCGGTTTTTGTTTGATGCCAATAGTTCAGATTTGGAGTCGAAGCCTTCTCACCCGGAGAGACTTGATGCAACAACATTTACGTCTTTGGCGCCAACATAATCCATTCAAATAATTATAATTTAGATTAGAAGATTTTCTTTTTAATGTCTTACTTTTTTAGATTAAGTTTATTGATATCCTTTTTTCCGATAAGGTTTACCTAAAGGAAATGATATATAAATAGAGTTAAGGCTTCTGTGTTTTTCATACTTTGGTAATTAATAAAAAGAGTTTTCTCTTTTACATTGTGCGATTTGATTTAATTCATCTATCAAGAAGTTGTTCTCGAAAAAATCATCTTCGGAAATTCTTTAATCCATCTAAGAACATTTTTTTCTCTCAATCTCTGATTACTTGATCGATTGTTCGACCTCCCATTAAGATAAGTGTTATTTTTTAGTACCATGATTTTTACGATATGGAAAATGAATAATTTGTTCATATAATGATAAAAACAAAAATAGAATATACAATATTTTATACCAAAATATGAAGAACAAAGAATGATTTCGTGTGGAGGTGAGATACTCTTTCTTTCATTCTTCAATTGCCCATAGTGTGACGGTATTTAAGCAATCAGAATCCCAGGATACAACCATACTTCGACTATTCCGCATCACTCAAAATAAAAGCTAACGAACCTATTTTTGTGTTTTACTCTCAGACACAAAATAAAAACAAAATACTAGCATACCTATTCTAAGTGGGACAAAGTAAACTTTGGTTGTTGAATGTTCATTTTTCTATAATGCTAACAAGCCTGTTATAGAAAAATAATAAGAAGTACAAAGTTCATTTTCAACAAAGAAATGAAACTTCCATGGTGTACTAATGAAGAGTTTAATTATTGTCAATTATTATGTGAATTTATTCCAAATTTTGACTAAGAAACTAAAGAGTAAAATTATTATTGTTTGACCAAATTCATATTTTTTTATATTTTATCAATTTAAAAGATCAATATGTATTTGGTTTATAAGATTAAGTTAATGAACATAAAGTCCAACTAACAAATCAAACCCCAAATCCAATCAAATATCCAATGTGTATATTTCTTACTTTATACTATTTTCTCAAATCACACACATTGAAACTACATTTCTCATTCAAATAAAACTCATTTTTGACATATGAATATACTATTCATAATGTTCAAAAAATAGTTCCTACATATTTATCCATGTACATGTGCGGAATGAAATGATTTTTAAACCATTGAGAAACATGAAAAGTTTTCTCTCAAAAACTCTATGATATCTAAATTAGAGACCGACCAACTGAGAATTGAGATTATGAAAATTAGGAAACTATATAATATTATTGAGTTATAAGAAGTACTGTGCAGTTACTCATATTTTGTAGAGTTTGGTCGGCCACACTTTTTTTCTACATACTCCCTCTCTGTTTCATTATAAGTGTCACTTTAGATTTTTGCGCACGGATTAAGAAAATAATTAATTTTACATATTTCGAACATAAAAACACAATTACCTATAAACCTAACCATATTTTAACCAATAGAAAAATAAACTGCAACATAAAATTAATAAATTTTGCATCGAAAGTTGAAAACGACACTTATTTTGTAAAAAAAATACTTCTGTAAAACGACACTTAATATGAAACGGAGGGAGTATCATTCTTCTGTTCACTGTATAGAATTGGTCCTAGCAATTTCCTTGGAAAAAGAAAACGTACCCATTAAAATCGCAACAAACACGTTCTCGTAACAAACGAGCAAGAAATACGAAGAATATTAAAACAAAATAAATAAAATGTGGATTTGTCTTGTTTAAATTAGTTATTTAGATGGGATCGTAGAGGAAGAAGTGGAGAAGCACGTGGTTGCACTTGCATTGAATGTGAATCAATGGAAACCTCATTTGTTTGGTTATCATTGCCAATACTATCACGCTTACAATTTGGTTTCAGCACTATCTTACTTGCTTTTTTGTATTTTTCTTCCACTCACTTTTCTCGTTCTTTTTTTTTTGGTTCAACTACTTTTCTCGTCATTAAATAAGTAATGTATATGTATAACGTACATGTACTAACAACACAATCCTTTCATTTTTGTTTCTCATTTAAATCTCATCTGCAATATGAACATCGAACGTTATTGGCTCCTAACATATCCTCTTTTGATGGTTGAAGGCAAAATAGTTTTAAGTACATCCCATGTTACCATTGATGTGTATGCTAGTGGTTAAGCGGAGGAGTTGGTCACGTTGTTATATTAGTTCAAATTTCGTTGGAAGGAATGTTTAACGCTAAAAAGGTTTTAAAAAAAAAGAAGAGAATGTTTAACGCTGTATTTCTGATATTAGCAAAAGCTGATTCTGAACATGGTGAGGAGATTAAAAATTTAAAACCCAAAGTCTAAACCAAGAACATTTAGCAAGATCTCGGAATATATTTCAAATGCTGGCAAAACCGGCATTGTTAACAAAACAATGAACGTGCTATATGCAACACATTCTCTTTTTTTTTTTATAATGACAGAAGGCGATTCGTGTTATTTGCGACACGTTCCTGTACTTGATTATAATATTTGAGAATTTGTTAAGAATACAATAAGTTATGTACTTTAAAAAAAAATACATTCAATAAAAAATATATTAACATTTGGGTTTCCACTTTAATGATTATTGTTTAGAGTTTAGTGTTAAAGAGGCGAAGTTGAGTTTCTAATCTTTTTATAAGTATTTAAAAATTAATTAAGTCTATATTTATCATAAATTTAAAGGTATGTGTGAAAATAGTTATTCAATAAAGGTAAATTTGAAAAATGATGTCAAACTTGTGATAAAACTAAATTTTACCCATAATATTTTGCATAACTAAATGCTACGCACAACATGGCCTTGCACAAAAGTATATAAATTTTATATGAATATTTAGTGTGGATTTTTGAATTGTACAAACAATTTATTTTATAAATTAACAGATTTAGAACAAGTTCATACGAACTGTCGTACAATTGATTTTCGAAGGCGTTTATACCTATATATTTTATTTGCTACATTTGTTTCTCTAGAATTTTTTTTGTACTATATATTTTAATTTTTATTTTAAATAAAATATATTTCATGTTGAATAAAACATATTTAATTAGTAAGTCTTTAAAAAATAATTATTTATTAATTAAAAAATTTCCAATTTGTAGTTAAGAAGGAAAAAATATCTTTGACATATTCATACATATTAGAATTCATTTTCATAATTTAGTCCTTTTGTAATACACCATCACCATATTTTTTTTCCAAAATGTGAATTTAAATATTGAAGTGGACTCCCATGTGACACAAATACTAAATACTGGAAAAAGTTGGTTGCTATTGAACTCATTGTGGGAAAATATCGTGGGATTTATATAGTAGCTTTTGATGTTCAAAAGAAAAAATGTATTCGGAAGGTTACCTTCAGATATGCATGTTCTCATTACCACAAGAAAATATAGAGATGCTAGTACCCTTCTCAAAATATGTTGTCGATTTCCCCTCCTTTTATTCTTGGGAAAATTGTTTTTTTTTAAGACCAAAAACTACATTGTTCCTTTAGAGTAATTTTAAATTTTTATCATTTTGTCTATAATATTCTTTTCTATTTAGGAAAATAAATAATTTTACAACCCGAAAAAATTATGAAAAATAGGAACATTGAAAGAAATACCTATACCAATATAGAAGTAGTTTTATTTGGTTCTAATATTATTCAAATAAAAATTTCATATTTCGTTTTACTGAATGTAAAATTTACATTTTGTAAAGTGGAAAATGAAATCAACTTTTTTCATTAATTCTACTAAAATTAGAATAAGTCATCTACACAAATAACACCAATCTAAAAATATTTGGAATACACATTCTGTATTTTGCCCATAACTCTGAAAAAATGTAGAATATACAATCTACACATTACTAAAAATCTAAAACATGTAGAAATCAAGTTCAAAAATGTTAACTATATTCTACATATATTAGAATGCATATTCTACGTATAAGTATGAACATTTCCTAAAACATGAAAAAACAATATTTGGAAATATTCTCTTTCCATATTTGAAAAATTGAGTTTTTCATAATATTTTATAATTATAATTTTGAATTTATAAATGAATTTATCATTATATTATCAAAAATATATTATTATTATTTTCAAAACAAAATTTTAAATGATTGAATTTTGAATTTATAATAACAAAAAGTTAATATAATTATTTTATAATTTTAAATATAGTATAATTATTTTATAATTTTAAATATATTATAATTATTTTATAATTGTAAATATATTATAACTATTTTATAATTGTAAATATATTATAATTGTTTTATAATTTTAAATATATTCTAATTATTTTATAACTGTACATACTTTATATTTATTTTATAATTATAAATATACTTTAAGTATTTTATAATTGTAAATATATTCTAACTACTTTATAAATTTTAATATATTCTAATTATTTTATACCCATAAATATATTTAGTTATTTTGTAGTTGTAAATATATTATAACTATTTTATAATTTTAAATATATTATATTTATTTTATAATTGTAAACATATTATAAATATTTTATCATTTTAATTTTGAATTTATAAATGAATTTTAAGGATATTATTGGCATTTTAAAAATAATTAAAATAATGAGACAATTAGTAGTTGAGATGAGCGTAAAAGGACAATGCACCTTTTTTTTTGTTTTAAAAAAAATTCCCTTTATTCTTTCACATATCAAGCGTGTGAACTAAATATTGGTTTGCATTTTTTTCTGACATCAAACGGTTATTCTATTACTCAAACTTGAGGTGATCTAGATAACCAGACCGGAATAGAACAACCAACAAAACAAAGCTCCCTATGAAAAGATTTCACAATGTTAGCCAAAGAATCTGAAATTCCATTCTAAGCCATTGGGATATGAGATATCTCAAAGTTTGAAAATCATATCAGCAGCGTCTTTATAGCCTCCATTTCTGTTGCAAAACTCGGCTAATCTTGAGGCTCCTTCACCATCGCCATCAGATCCTTGCAATCTGTCCCAAAGCGCTGACATGATGAATGTTGAAGCATACTCTCCACCACCCATCGCAATTCTTCTATTTCAGAATGTAAATTCGTCTCACACCTCCTTAAGTTTCGCGATCCCATGAGCTGAATCTTTCCACGACTATCCTTCGACACCCAACCGCAACTACTGTACTGATCTGTGGCAGTCCATGAACTAGGCCTGGGCTTAATATACTGAAGCCGAAGTCCATAGTGTAACCCGCACCGAAGTATCGGTTTTGGATCGGTAGCGGACCCAAAGAAAATACCGATTGGACTTTAAAGCCCATATATTTCGGTTATGGTCCGGTCCGGTTTCAAACCGAGATCAAGACAAGGTAACCGAAACATACCGATCATTTATATATTTCTCTTACATATACATACATTCATTTATACCGATATAGAAACTCATCCGTCTCTTCTCTTTCACGCGTGAGGCGAGCGGCGTGAGGCGTGATTTACTCAAATTTTCTTTTGCTATTGTGTTTAAAACTTGTGTTTTAGTTGTTTTGGTGTGTTTGAACTCAGTTTGTTTCAATGGAAATTTCGGATGTTTGGTTAAGTTTGGTATATTTCGGTTTGTTTGGTTATTTTTAATTGACTATGGTTGTTAAAAACCGAAACCACACCGGAACCGTAGTGTTATCGGTTGGTAGTGGATTTTGTTTCCTTCAACCGCACCGATCCGAAACCGATTGATTCCGAACCGAAACCATTATTCATTATAGAAAATACCGATTGGTACTTGTGCTCTGTGAACCGATAGTCCGAACAACCGATTCAACCGAACCGAAACCGAACGGGACACCGAAGTCCCAGGCCTACCATGAACCATTCACCATACATATATTGTCAAGGCTTATGACCTGGAAATCATCACTCCTATGCGCCTGTGGGTCATGAGTGACCATCTCATTAGCATTAAACCATGCTTGGCATTCGTTTTCTGCATATCACACTATCTCCATATGATCCCTATTAATCCCCCTAAATAATTTATCATTCTGATCCTTCGAGATATACCATTATCCAAGGATAAGGATCCATGTCTAGATTGGGTTCAACAATGCTGTTCTTTCTCCGGAAGAGAGTTCATATTGGCATAGATGCTAGGTAACGGAAATATGTTAGGACTAGATGGTGTTGTTGATAAAGACCATGCTTGCAAAGCTGGAGGACATTCAAATATGGCATGTGTAACAGTTTCCTCAGGTTCCCCACATGTTGGACAATAATTATCATATCTCATATTCCTGCGATTCATGTTTCTCATAACTGCCACATTTCCTGTTATCAATTGCTACATAAGATGCAATATCTTCCAAGGTGATTTTACTTCCAAACAAAGGCTTGGAGCCTGGTTATGTTGGGTTCACATACTCCATTTCCTCATCTTTCTTCAATAGGTTTTGGGCCACCCAACCGAGTATTGACCATTCTTAGTATAGCTCCAGCATAATGTATTTCTGTGATTAGTTGAGCTTATGGCCAAACTCTTTATGAGAGGTATTTCTGCTGGGGTCACATAGTTCTCCAATAATCCAAAATCCCATTCTTTCGATTCTTGATTAATAAGATCGCTCACTCACATGTTCAGATGCAATACTGGAGCAGAAGGATGGGCCTTGCTGGTATTGTAAGGATCCAAGGATTCTCCCCCACCTTAACCTCACATCCAGAATGAATCTTCTGTCTGGTTCCCAACAGCAGCAGACTTCTTGCCGCTGAAATACTAGTCCACACATCAGATGGACTGCTTACCGAAATTTTTCGCAAAGGCGAACTCATTCGATAGTATTTTCCCCTCAATACTTTAGCCACTAATGAGTCAGGATATTTAACTAGTCTCCATAAGTTTTTTACTAATAATGCCAATTTAAACTGATGCATCATACATAATCCATTCCCTCCCTTCTCTCTTGGCATGCAGAGTTTTTCCCATTTGGCCTAGTGAAATGCTCTCTTTGGTGGGTTTGAACTCCACAAAAACTGTGCAACGGCACTTGAAAGGTTTTCACATATCTTCAACGTCAGCAAGAAGCTAAACATAACATATGTCAGAAGGGCTAACAATATAGATTTAATCAAAACCTCCTTTCCTCCTTTAGAGAGCCATCTAACCGTCCAACCATTCACCCTATTCATTAATTTGTCCTTGAGAAATGCAAAGAGTTTGCATTTGGACCCGCTAATATCTTCTGGTATTCCTAATTATGATCCCATTACTCATTCATTATGGATTCTAAGTTTTTCTTTAATATGCGGGTAAACGACCTATATCCACACCAAAAGTATTGTATAGTAACAGTTCCACACAATCTTTCATGCTCGTCCTAATTGAACACATTTTAAGTATATGAACCTAATTGCACACATTTTAAGTACATGAACATCTTTACCCCCATCTTCAAAGATTAAAACCCGAAACCACATAGACGAAAGTTTAGCTTGGTTTAATTGGTTTAGAATCTAAACCGATATCAAACAAATTGGTATCGAACTGAAATTAAAACCCGATCCAAACTGATATCTAAATAGAACCTGAACCAACATCCTACTAAAGAGTTAGGTCGAGTATTATTTGAATATCAGGTTGGATCAGGTTTTAATTTCAGTTCAATATCAACTGGTTTGATTGGTTTAACTAGTTTAATATCAGTTTAGATTCTAAAACAGTAAAACCAAGCTAAACCTTCGTTTGTGTGGTTTCGGGTTTCTATCTTTGAAAATAGGGGTAAATAAGTTTATATACTTAAAATGTATGTAATTAGAATGAACATGAGAGATTGTGTGTAACTGTTACTATACGGTACTTCTGGTGTGGAAATAAGTCGTTTAGTAAACGACCTATATCCACACCAGAAGTATCGTATAATAACAGTTCCACACAATCTTTCATGCTCGTCCTAATTGAACACATTTTAAGTATATGAACCTAATTGCACACATTTTAAGTACATGAACATCTTTACCCCCATCTTCAAAGATTAAAACCCGAAACCACATAGACGAAAGTTTAGCTTGGTTTAATTGGTTTAGAATCTAAACCGATATCAAACAAGTTGGTATCGAACTGAAATTAAAACCCGATCCAAACTGATATCTAAATAGAACCTGAACCAACATCCTACTAAAGAGTTAGGTGGAGTATTATTTTAATATCAGGTTGGATCAGGTTTTAATTTCAGTTCAATATCAACTGGTTTGATTGGTTTAACTAGTTTAATATCAGTTTAGATTCTAAAACAGTAAAACCAAGCTAAACCTTCGTTTGTGTGGTTTCGGGTTTCTATCTTTGAAAATAGGGGTAAATAAGTTCATATACTTAAAATGTGTGTAATTAGAATGAACATGAAAGATTGTGTGTAACTGTTACTATACGGTACTTCTGGTGTGGAAATAAGTCGTTTACCCTTAATATGCTGTCTAACATTTACGTTGATCCTCTTACCAAAGAGTATAGAAGATTTTTCAAAGTTGATACGATGGCATGACACTTGTCCATATTTCCTTACTACTTTCATTGCTTATTCACATTCACGGGGATCTGCCTTAGAGAAGAAAGGCTATAATCAGCAAAGAGAAGGTGAGATAACGAGGGACATGCACGTTTAACACGCATCCCCGTTATCTTCCCTTGATTCTCAGCATGATTAAGAAGGCTAACGAGTGCTTCCGTTCATAGAATAAAAATGAAAGGAGACAAAGGATCTCCTTGACGTAGACCTCTTTCCCAAACAATATTTCCCCTTGGTTGACCATTCATGAGCACCTTGTACTTCACCGAAGTGATACAACGCATTATCCATTCAATCCAGATTTCTGAGAATCCCATCTTTTGCATAATTGCTTGGATGAAAGACCTCTCCATCCTATCATACGCTTTTCTCATGTCTGTATTAATGGACATCCTCTTATTACGTCCGTTTGGTTTAGTTCTCAAAGCATGAAACATTGAATGTGCAATCATAATGTTATCAAAGATTTGTCTTCTAGTAACAAAGACTTTCTTTAATCTCTGACATAGGACCTTAGAGATTATCTTGTAACTAAAGTTACACAAGCTAATGGGACGGACTTGAACATCTCATTCGGCTTAGTGACCTTTGTGATGAGGCAAATATTTGTATCATTTAGTCAGCTCTCCATCGATCCGTCAAAAAGGAATTGGTTAACCATAAGAGTTACGTCGTCCTTTACATATCCTAGAACTTCTGAAAGAAGTTCCATTCTTGTGGTTGAGAAACACGTAAGACGTTCCCAAACTTGATCTCTTTGTTCTAACACAAGATCACCATATACAAACGTCATATAGAATTTTATTCCATCAATGACTTCCTCAACATCAATCATTCTGTTATTTGAAAATAAAACATTTATTTGAAATTCATCCATAGAAAATAAATCTAAACTACCGCTGAGTCCAAGTGGCTCAGCGTAAACAAACGATCAAATCCTAAGTCGGTCTGAATGTCTGGAAACAGCAACCTACTATTCTTCCTCTCGAAAAGGAACACAAGTCCTGGGCAATGCTTCTGACACATCTCAGTAAGGCGCCAAACTGTGAGGTTGTTTCTGATCCCTTGACAGTTCCAACCGATTATCCTCATGGATGATTTTTGATGAGTTTTTGGAACTCATCAAACCATCCTTCTTCGCAGACCTTTCTATCATTTTCTTTAAGCTATGTCGTCCATATTTTCCAGATCCTCCTGCTACATGGAATCCCATAGATTTAGATCGTTCGCTGGGAGATCCCCTAAGAAAGAACTCAAGTTTCTTGCTTTGAGTGCCCAATGGAGCATTCAATTTGGCGCCATGTTTCAAGCTTCACTTTTTTTTTCCAGATTTTGATCCCTTTTCCATAATACATAAAGCTTCTGGCCACTTATCTTCAGATTCCATAAGATCATCCCTTAATAATTCATCCTCACTAGGTTCAAATGCCATTATCCCTTCGTCATGTTGATCCGCTAAGTCCATGTCATTCAGTGAACCAATAATTTGGTCATCCCCAGCAGAAATTTCCTGAACACGCGAGGGTGAGAAAGAAAGATCTTGAACAGCTCCCTTATTGCGGACGGTTACGTTAACATCCATTGAGTAATCAGCAGCTGATGGGTTCAAGATCGTACTTGCTATCTTTTTGTACTTACGACCATCACCACTCCTATGCTTCTCATAAGATGGTGAGACGATGGACCGGGAGCCATTGGTTTGTGAGCCTGATATATGTTCATAAGGAACTGCAGCGCGTGAACCATCACGAGTATCACCAAGAGTACCATCACGAGTATCACCAAGAGTACCATCATAAGTCTTTTCATTATCATGAGCAATGTTACTCTTTGGTTTTCTCTCCATCTTTGTTCTATTTTACGAGCATAAGGGTCATACCAAACTATTCTAGAGTATTCATCTTGACGTCTAGAGATCCTATCAGAACGATCTCGTCAATAATTGTTACTCTCCCAGGAACGAGATTGAAAGTACCCACTCTCATGATATTTGTCTCCTGTATCTTGCAGGGATGTTGAGTAGGGAACCATACAAAAATTTCTATTCTCTACTCTTCTACGAAGACAGACGAGAAACCTGAGTGTTAATCCGAGAGTTTGGGGCCAGAGAGTGATGAATATTCTGCTCATGTGGTAAATTCATTCGCGTAAAGACATCTGAACGCTCTCTTGGGGCTTGAAGTCGAGATTTAATATTGGTAGAAGGGAAATATCCTTTTCCATGTGAGAGTAATCCAAAAATGGAACAGTGTTTGAACAACATGTCGTATTTCATTTCAATGGTAACCTCATCCCCTTCGGGCGATAAAACGTTCCTTGAGAACTTTAATGGCCTACGTGAATCTATCTTGATGAGAATACGACCCTCAGATAGCTTCAGCGTATCAACATGTCCAATCCTCCCGCCGATGTTTCTCAAGTTCTTTTCTATCCATAAGTGCAGAGGATACCCAACCAGTTGGACCCAGAAAGGGATTATCCATGGGTAGTCATCGTGTACAATGGGTTCCCATCAAACCAATACGAACATACAAAAAATAAAATGGAAAGGACTATACCGTAGAACAGAGTTAAGGTCTTCTTTGGAAGTGAAGTTTAAAAGAAACTTCCCATTTCCTAAATCGTTTGCTGTGATTTTATCCTCCATTCCCCACTGAGCTGAAATCGTCTGAAGAAGCTTCTCCACCTTTTGTTTCCTTGGACTTAGGATATTGCCGATTACAGAACTCCTTAATTACATAATCATCATCATGATCCGTAAGCTTTATGGGTTCATCATCGTCTTCGTATAAAATTTCTTTCCCTTTAATATCCGCTAGGTTAGCAGATTTCATTCTAGATGAAGACCCCATATGAGGGAATCACCGACAAAACGCAAAACAAGCAGTAGACCTAAACTTAACGAGCAATTGTACTGTAAAGACAAGATCCGTTCACTACAAGAAAACCTGCGTTTTCCGACCGCAAGTTGCGACTAAAACTGTAGTCGCTAAAATTAACTACTAATTGCCGACTAAGTTGCGACGACGATAATGTAGTCGTTTACCAGTCGAAAATTAGGACGCTAAGTGTGGTTGCATATCATTTGTAATATAACGACTGAGAAACGACTATAATGGGGCCGAGGAATATTGGTCGTAGACCAGTCGTTATTTATGCGACTATTTAGTGACTGATTGGTTTGGTCATAACTCAGTAGCTAATTAGTCGGTTAAAACCGGTACAACCACGTGGTTGACATTGTTTTTTTTGGTGTACCTAATTTTCATCAGGAGTCGGTATTTAGTCGCTAATTATTTGGAATAGTTTCTATATATATACAAGCTATTACCATTTTATCCTCTCCTCACTCGTGCAAAACACCAAAAAAGAAACTAAGAAGTCGAGAAAAAAACGAAATGTTAAAAGAAAACGAGTGTTTTATGTTGTTGTATGATGTTTGGAAATTACAATTATTCAAATTTTCGAGAGTGGATGTACAAGAGGATCGATGAAGACACGTGAATATTTCTGGAAGAGTTCATAGCGGGGGTGGAAAAATTTATGACATTCACAAACAGTTAGCCTCTAACACAGAGCAATGACGGTACATTTTTCTGCCCATGTACTGTTTGCCAGAACGATAAATTTCTCTCAGGAACAAAAAATTGGAGACATATATATAATAGAAGATTTATGACAGACTATTATGTTTGGTATAAGCATGGAGAAGAAATTGATATGGCATTAGGAACAAATTATGTTGACCCGACGAATTTAAGTGGTAGTGATCAAGAAGTTGGTAATAAAGATATTATGTGGATATGGTGAATGATGTATTTCGTGATAATGTGAGTTTTGATAACTATCAACAGGATAATAGTTATCAAAATGTAGTAGACCTGCAACATAACCATTTGAAGAAGTTCTACGATTTGTTAGAAGGAGCACAAAATCCTTTGTACGATGATTGTCGTGATGGGCAAACGCAATAATCCTTAGTTGCTTGTCTTGCAAAACAAGGCAGATTATAATCTGAGTGAAAAGTGTGTGGATTCGGTATGTAAAATGTTAACAGGCTATTTATCAGAAGGAAACAAGGCAACTGATTCACACTACGAGACTGAGAAGTTGATGCGCAATTTAGAGCTTCCATATTATACAAATATGTTTGTATTATCAATTGTATGATCTTCTGGAAAGAAGATGAAAGATGGGAAAAGTGATAATTTTGTGGTGCAGAAAGATGGAAGCCTAGGGATAAAAGATGCATAACGAAAGTACCATATAGTCGTATGTGGTATCTACCTATAGCTGACAGGCTGAAGAGAATGTATCCGAGCAAGAAGGCTGCAACAACAATGAGATGGCATTCTGAGCACCAAGCAAGGGAGGGGGAAATGTGTTGTCCGTCTAATGCAGCGGAATGGCAACATTTTCAAGATATACATCCAGAGTTTGCCGAAGAACCTCGTAACATTTATCTTGGATTATGTACAGATGGATTCAATCCATTTAGGATGTCTCGTAATCATTCGTTGTGGCCGGTGATCTTGACTCCATATAATCTACCCCCTGATATGTTGATGAATACAGAGTATTTGTTTCTTACAATTCTGAATTTTGGGCCAAATCATCCGCGAACTAGTCTTGATATCTTCCTCAAATCTTTGATTGAAGAGTTAAAAGAATTGTGGTCAACTGGAGTTGAAGGATAAGATGTGTCCTTGAATCAAAATCTTAATCTAAAAGCCATGTTACTGTGGACGATAAGTGGTTTTCCAGCGTATGACATGCTATTAGGATGGACTATCCATGGTAAATTGGCTTGTCAAATTTGCATGAAAGATACAAAGGCTTTTTATCTGACTAATGGCATAAAGACATGTTTGGTTTGATTGTCACCGAAGATTTATTCCTCATGATCATTCACTGAAGAAGAAGAATAGAAAAGACTTCTTGAAGGGAAAAAAAGGTAAATGAATTTACATCTGATTCTTTGACTGGTGAGCAAGTATATTCAGAGCGGTTACCAGGTGTAAATCCACCGAAAATGTCTGATTGCGGTGGAAACGGTCATGAAAAGAAAAAGTATGGTTTTGGGAAGTATCATAACTAGCAAAAAGAAAGCATTTTTTTGGGAGTTACCATACTAGAGGACCTGATTCTCCGACATAATCTTTGTGTGATGCATATAGAGAAGATTTTTTCTAACAACATCATGAATACTATTATGAATGTCAAGGGTAAATCAAAGGACACAATCAAGTCAAGATTGGATATGAAAATATTCTGTTATCGGCCATATTTACATCGTAATACTGCTGATCTAGCTCCATTTCCTCCTTACAAGTTGGAAAAAGACAAGAAAAAACGTTTATTGGAATGTGTGAAACACGAAGTTAAATTCCCAGAAGGATATGCTTCAGACCTAGCTAGTTGTGTTGATTTAGAAAATAACAAATTTTCTAGTATTAAGAGTCATGACTGCCATGTTTTTATGGTGCGGCTACTTCTATTTATCTTTTCAGAACTCCTAGATGAAAGCGTCCATCTTGCGATATCAGGTACTTAGCTATTGTTTAATATATTTTGAAATGATAGAAATTTATAATTATAGTATTACTAACAAATGCATTTTCAATATTTTAGCGGTTGGAGTATTTTTCCGTGACCTTTGCTCGAGAACTTTGCAGAAAATCACGTCCAAATGCTTAAAAAGAAAAGTGTTTTGATCATCTGCAATTTGGAGAAGATCTTCCCACCATCATTTTTTGACGTCATGGAGCATTTGCCTATACATGTCCCCTACGAAGCTTAACTAGGAGGACCTGTGCAATATAGGTGGATGTATGTTTATGAAAGGAATTCAAAAAATTGAATTCAAAAGCAAAGAACAAAAGATTTGCTGCCAGCTCGATTGTTGAATCATATATCAGCGATGAGATAGCTTACTTCTCAGAGCACTACTTTGCTGATCATTTAAAGACGAAATCAAGTTAAACGCTATCATTATTCCTCGGTTTCGATTTGTGTGTCTATGAACATGCTTTTTATTTAATAATATGTGCATTAATACTTTTCATAATTATTTGGAGAGGTTCACAATATTTCATGAAGTTGAAGTCCCCGTATATCATGTTCCTGGAGTACCTGATATATTTATACACGCAGGTCGTCCAAGTGGGAAAATGCAAGAAGTATGGCTTTCTGAAAAAACTATAGATGTGCACATGCATATGTTTTAAGAAATTGTGATTATTTTCTGCCATTTAAGAGGTATAATTTGATATTATAATCACCTTTCGTATTGATTTACCCAGCTATAATTGCTCATATTAATATATGTTTGAGTAATATAGGATGTTTGAAGATTTCCTTACTGGCAAATATACAGACTTCTCCGAAAAAACCTCTCTGCGAAGATAGCTGGCGAATATCATCTATGGATGAAAGATTATGTACGTCTGTAATTATATATATAAATTTATATATAAATATATATATATATATATATATATATATATATATATATATGTTACAGGTTAGCTATTGGAGAAACACACATCATTTTCCTCTGTAGGTTAAAGATATTGCGAATGGAACCGTAAATAAGGCCAAAACATGGCCCATCTATTACACAAGAGGCTTTTTGTTCCATATGCAGAAGCATGGCGAGGGAAGAAAGACATGTAACTACGGTGTGAGTGTTAAAGGAGAAAGTTACACAAATGCATCTGATGAAGCTGATTACTATGGAATCTTGACTGATATCATACAAATCCAATATGAGGGGTCGATCGATTTGGCAATCACACTTTTTATTTGTAAGTGGTATGATCCGGTAGTTGGTATAGAGGCTCGGTGGAGCAATGGTGGCATCTTCGATGTTCTTTCATCGAGGAAATACTATAAATACAAACCATTTATTCTACGTACGTATTTTATACAATGATATATTACTTTTATGATTTGATATTTAATTTAATTATACTTTTATTATTTGATATTGCACATCATCTCAAGCGGATCAATTTTCTTATATCCCCTATCCGTACGTTTAGAAACCAAAGCAGTTGTGGCTCAATGTTTATCCGAGGAGAATCATTTCAGGAGAATATGAAAATAAAGAACCGACACTGTTGTAACAAGAAAATGATGATGTTGTTTTATTGACTACAATTGAAGATCTAGGAGTCGACCATTTAGTTGATGCTCGAGTACAACCTTTAAATCTCGATGTTGATGTGGAAGATGTTGAACCGGAGGATGAATTTCAGTGTAATATATCATCGTCTTCTTCAGATGATGAAGATGGAGAAGTACCATACTAAAATGTAATATAATTTTCTCAACTTTTTTTTATTATATATTGTAATATAATTTTGTAAACTTTGTTTTAAACTTTTTTTAAAGTGTATTGAATCATATAATTTTGTAAACTTTTTTTCTAATTTTTTTTTATTGTGTATTGTAACATAATTTGTTAACTTTGTTCTATTTTTTTAATGTGTATTGTAATATAATTTTGTAAACTTTTTTTTACTGTATATAATATATTTTTGTAAACTTTGTTTAATGTATATTCTAATATATTTTTGTTTAAAAAAATATATAATCAAAACAAAGTAAACCAACACATTCTAAGTCATAACCCTATACTCTAAACTAAAACCAAAATGATCCGACTGAGGCTTATAGTGTTGTATTATATTAAGTTGTATGATTATGCGGTCAATTTTCGTTTGGTCACTTTGGAAAAATTTGGTGAAATTTTCACTCTCCGCCAAGCCCAAATTAATTCCCACCCAAAATAATAAACCCTCCAAAGCCCAACTTTAACTCATTATTGAAGAGGAAAAGAAACCCTAGTGTATCGTATTCTCTCTACCTCCTCTGTCACCCATCTCTCCCTCTATGTCGATGTAAAATCTCCACTCCGTTAATTGCTGAAGACGATGGCCGGAAGGAAGAAACCAAAGAAGACAGTCACCTCCAGTGTGAAGACACCATCTCCCCTTCCCTCGTAGTACGAATTCGTTCGAAGGACTCAAGCGCCTCCGCCTGTCCTGAACTGCCAACCTCCACCATCTGTGTCTGAATATCCTCCTCCGGAACAGCTTTTCCAGGACTCGTCGGTCCATCCCAGCAGAGCTTCACCTCCATCTTCACAACCTGAAGTGTCTCAGACTTCACAGCCTCGAGGTTCTCAGACTTCCCTACCTAGAGGATCTCAAGCTTCAGAAACTCAAAAACCACCATCACCACAATCTCAGAGCACTTATGAAGCTTAGAACTCAGAGAATGCAGAAGGTCCTAACGGTCCAGAAGCTGAAGAGTCTCCTCATGTAGAACCGACTCTCTATGAAGACAAGATGGATGTTGTCAATGCTCTTCTATCCCAGCCAAACAGGGAGCTCTGCACGACCCTTTCTCCCTACTTCAAGCCTGGAACCACTTGGTACTTTCTTGTCTTGAAGCTTCATTGTGATTGGGTATGGAAATGATGAGCTTTGATCAATACTTGTGAATGTTTTGTCTTCTAAATGTTTGGTCTTCTATTCATTAGGTTAAAAGGGTTATGAGTTGTTATTTTTGTGTTGTCAATGAGTTGTTTGTTTTGTCTTGTAAAGGTTTAGTCTTTTGGTCATTACGGGTGTAAAGGTGTAGTCTTTTGCTAAAGCTTAAAGCTGTAAGATGTAGTGAACAAAAAGACTAAAACTTAAACCTGCAATGTCTTGCTTCTTTTGTCTTCTAAATGTTGTCTACACTGCATGTTCATAACGAGTTGTTTGTTTGTCTTTTGAATTGAGTGTTTTTGTTTCTCATTACTGGTTTTAGCTTTTAGGACTTGTGCTTGTTTTCAGTTTAGTCAACACGAGTTGTTTGTTTTGTCTTGTGAATGAGTGTTTTTCTTTTCATTACGGGTTTTACCTTTTAGAACTTGTGATTGTTTTGAGTTTAGTCAACACGAGTTGTTTGTTTTGTCTGTTTTGTCTTGTGAATAAGTAGTCTTTTTAGTCATTATGGGGGTTACAGGTTTTAAGCTTTAGTCCTTTGAATGTTTGTAAAATTTAATTTGATTTCTAATAGTGATTAATGTTTGTTGAATACTAATGAATGTTTTCTGATGAGATCACTCTCAGCCTAATATGATGTTTCTGTGTTTCTAGGTTTGGTCTGGACAGAGGTACCTGACTCGGAAGATCATCAAGATCTTTACAAACAAGTTTAATGGTCCTTACTACTACTAGACTGTTGTGCTTCGGAAAAGAAAAAAATAATGGTTTGTAGAGTTTGCAGTTGAGTTCTTTTCTTCTAGACTTCATATTTCAACTTTTTTCAGTTTAATTTCTTTTTAATATCAACCTTCTCTTTGGATGTAGAAAACTCACACATAGCGTTCTACACTAACCGAGATAGTTCAAGAGAAGTTTGAAGAGATATGTAATAGGACTTGATATTTACCACTATTGTGCCATGATATCAGCTCTATTTAGAGTCTATTATATATTTTTGGAGTATTTTTAGAGTATTTTAAGGTTCATATACGTTCTGGAGAACTTTGGTGATTTTGGAGCTTTTTGAGATGCAGAACTGCACAGATGCGTCAGATGTTAGATATGGATGGAGAAATTCACACGGTGAGAATTATCTGAGCTATTGAAAGAATATAGAGATTAGAGTTATCTTTCCAATACCACCGGTTTGAGGTCAATCAGGATCTTACAGACAAAGTTATGCTCGTTTTACAGGAGAGTGGTATCGAAGTTGATCCCAGATGACAGGCCTGAATTTCTTTACGGGCGACTTAATCCCAGAAGCCATCACAAATTACCAAAATACCCATGGACGACCTAAAACCCTATTTATATGTTTTCTAAACCATTGTTGACGGCAACGCTAAGCATGCTTTCTTTTATTCATTGTTCTAGGGTTAGGAGAGAAGGGACGGACTCCTTCAGATTCCTCCTGGGACTCCTTTGGTTATATATATATCTATTCTATTAATCTATGATTTCTGTGAAAAAGATCATGTCTGAGTAGATCTCTTCTTAGGTTTAGGGTTTATTCATGGTATTGATGGATTAGCCAAAAAATAGAATTGCTAGGGTGATAATTAGATCTATCAATAGAATTGTGTTTATTGCTTGTGTTCTAGAGTATCTAAGTAGAACCCTGATCATAGTATACTTAGGCGCAAACGAGAGCATGGTCTACTACCAGAATTAATCCTATTGTGATAGGTTGCTAGAAACAAACGAGAGTTGATTTAGTTAATTTAGTGAACTTATCGAATTAGGTCATAAAGCTTGACTCAAAAGACCATAAATCGAAGCATGATCATTTCCATTGATCGACGTTCATTCTGTGTCAACAAGAGAGAGCTGAGAAATTGGACTTAGTCAATAGATTAGACTCGCAGCGAGAGTTGGTCGTCTTTTACATTAGATATCTAGTTCTATGATTAATACCCTTAGCTTATATCCTCTATAATTCACTTGTCATAAACCCTAGATCTAGCTATTTATTATTATTGTTTACTTACCAATCAATCAATTATCTGCTATAGTTTATTTATTGCTTATTAATCTAATTGCCTAGCTTAATTGCGACTTTATTGAGTTTATTGTGTGCCCACGTTCCCTTGTGGATTCGATCCCTAAATACTACAATTTGACCTCTCTTGGCAAGATTAGTTCGTAGGATTAATTTGATAGAGTTTGCATTGAAATACATAAAAATCCTCCTGTCAAATTTGGCGTCGTTGCCGGGAGCGAGGATTCGCCATTAGACTCAATTTGTTTGATTTAGTCTAGGAATTTTTCTATATTAGTTTATTTACATAAAAAATATTTTTGTGTTTCAGGTACATATATATTAGTACCAGGAAACAATGAGGAAATGATTATTGGGCTCTACAAAAAAAAAGAACCTGCTGATTGGTGCATGATTCATAAGTCTACGAGGGCAGTCGACACCCTCCAAGCAGCGATCAACAGTGAAGAGAAACGAGTATCGATCGACACCAACACCTTGTCGTCGATCGATACCAAACTATGTCGTCGATGGACGTTAAGAACTCAGCATCAATCGATGCCACTTGCGAGAAGACAAAGGAAATTGAAGTTCTTATACTTAAGGCTGATGAGAATGGGATCTTACGAGACGAAGAAAGTCGTCCTCGCAACAGTATAGGACAATTGATTAATGCACAAGCAGCTGTGATCCCTGATGTTATTGCTGTTGCTGAGATAAATGACTTTCATCTGAGCCGTGAATGGTATGATTGGGCAGCTCATAACTCTTTTCAGGGTTTGCCTCATGAAGATCCGAAGGAACACATCGAAGAACTTGAGGATCTAGTCTCAAGGGGCGATCAGAATGAAGTGTATGAATACCACATGCTCTGCAAGATCTTCCCTTATTTTATCTCTGGGAATACATTTAGATGGCTTAGTCAACTGCAACCAGGATCTCTAACACGTTGGGAGGACATTAAAAGTACTTTCCGTAACAAATTTCTCATTGACTCTGCAGCAGCTCGACTAAAGAAGATTGATGATATGCTGGACATGATGGTTAAAGGCCGGGAGAAAGAGCTAATGTTTAAATTCAGTCAGATGTTGGGTGTTCCTTATAGTGAAACAGATGGAGAATGTGAAACACTGAGCACTCGCGCTAAGAAGCCATATAATCAGGTTCAACAAATAGATGAGGTTACACGGAAAGGTGATGAACATCATGGACATGAGCCAAGTAGAGTAGAATAAGTTGTCATCAGTTATCCGACCACAACATCGATTGATGCTAATACCTCACCATAGAACGACACTGATCATCAGGCATCGACCGACACTATTCACCGTGACACTGTTCATTGTGACACTGTTCACCACAACACTGTTCATTGCAACACTGTTCATCACGACACTGTTCATCTGGCATCGATCAACACTGTTCATCCGGCATCGATCAACACTGTTCACCATGACACTGTTCATCCCGACACTGTTCATCACGACACTGTTCACCCGGCATCGATCGGAACTGTTCATCTAGCATCGATCGACACTTTTCACTGCGACACTGTTCACCCCGATACTGTTCACCTTGACACTGTTCATCTCGAAAATGTTCTTAGGGCATTGAAGACTCAACACTAAAAAATACTGATCTTACCTGTGATGACAAAGAGATCACCAGGGAAGAATTCTTGACGCTAGAGGACAAAGAGCAACTTGGGTATTTAATTCGAGTAGGAAAGTCACTATGGTAGACTTCTTCGAGTTGACGAATGACTTGAATATATGGATCAGGAATCGAAGCAGAAGCTTGATAACGATCATTACACTTCAGGTAGAGATCTGGAGACTTGACCAAAAGCTAGCATCGATTTACTCCAACCCGATATTATCGATCGACAACCACCCAACTGCATCGATCAAGAAGCTCATTAACTAACGATACCACCTAGCTGACATCGATCGACACTCATTGCTGGACGAACAACCAGTTCACATGATTGAATGATAGCCGATTGATGAGATAATGCACGAGTTCAAGGCTCACACCTTGCTGTCCCAAAACATCCTCAACCACTTATATGTGTAGAAGAAGTTGATGGGTTTAACAAAAGAGCAAATATGGTACATGAACCTGTGAAGTTTGTGGTTCCCAGTGCCGTTTTTGAGGTTGATTCTCGTATTCCACCAGATGGAAGTGTGCATATGAATCCCTACGTTGAGATATTTGATGATCCTCTTTATGCAATAGTTTCTCAGAGAGTATTGAAGTATGAAGGTGACGTTGACCAAGGACCATTGGTCGCAGCATCGATCGACACCATCATTGGTGATCCACGACGCCACCATTGGAGCATCGATCGACATCAACACTAGACCGTCGATCGACACTTATCACTGATCAGAGCAGAATAAGTTTGAAATATCTCATAATCTCTTCGATGGAGGCACCACGAGATCAGACAAGTCTGGGGGAAGGAGCAGAAAGAAGAATGAGAAAAAGAAGAGGAACTGGAAGAAGAGAAAAAGGACCAAGGATGGTTCTGAATTTTCATTGATTCCCCACTTCTCAAATGGTGTCAGGAAATACAGAGTGCGCAAAAGATGCTTCTCGCAGCCATTTGCAAAGCTGCGAGCATTCCTTATTGCTGAGATGATAGACACATGTGAAGAGTCTATGGAGGCTTTCACAAAAAGGGTGATGAAGCTGGAGATATTGGATATTGGTAATTGCTTTGGAGAAAGTCCCCAATCTCATCAGAACTGAATCAAAACTCCAAAACATCAAGCTATGACTATAACCAAGCGCTGAGTGGGAGCCAACCCACTGTTTAGTAAATTTTTAATTAGTTTTTGATTATACTAGTCTAATTTCCAATTTTATTTTATTATTGCAGGTTTTCAAAAAAAAAATACCCGAGCAAGATAGTCTGGACAAAGCATCGACACTTGATCACTGTCGATCGACAGAGTAACCTTAGTATTGATCGATCCCCACTTAACTGTGTTGATCGAGGTCACCATCAGCGAGTAGGTATATCGGTTTTCCTTATTAAATTTGGTTCTTATGATTTATTTTCTTTACCAATCTCAGACTATATAACACTGGTGATAGTTTTGTTTAAGTCTCGGGAAGGTTATTGATATTGTGTTCTTTTGAGTTTTTACTTATTCTAATAAAAAAGGAGTAGAAACTTACAGGTGTACCGACGATCGATTTTGAAGAATCAACATCGATCGACCATGGAACATGACCATCGGTCAAAATCAACATCGTGACATCGATCGATACTCTTTTACAAAGTCTGGTATCGAGTTTCTCTCTTAAGCTATTTACTTATGATTTGGTTTTTCCTAACCAATCCGGGACGGATTACACTAGGGATAGTGTAATTTAAGTCTAGGGGAGGTTCGATGAGGCTATTTGATTTGTTTTGAGTCTTATATATATATATATATATATAAGTTTTTCAAAAGTTTTATTCAGTCAAGAAGGAGACTATTCTCAAGATTTATTATTGACTAACCACACTTTAGCACTATTCTTAGAATGCTGTTTGCAGAGATTAATAGAGATACCAAAGTGGATCATTCTGCTGTTATATCACACTTGCTTAGAAAATTTGAAGGAACCAAAGCTGATTTCCAACACTAGTCCTGACATTATCAGCTTGCTTTGGGGCTTGGTATACATTATATTGGATTCCTTTTGCAATTCTGGAAGGTAAAAGTTTGTGTGCTTCTGATTCCCATCTCTATCCCTTCAAATTAAAAAAATGAATCAAATATGATTTGGTGGCTAAAACCATTAAGGCTTGATTTGATTCTAGAAAGAAATAAAGGTCAAAAAGAAGTGAACATGATCTGGTGGAAAAACCATTAGTGATTCATGGAAGCCCGCCAAAATATCTCAGTCAATTAAAAAACTAAAATGATACCATGACTGAGACATTGACTGAGAGACGTGAGAAGAGAGAGAGATGAAAGGGATCAGAGAAGACTACCTGTGTACTCAGATACTTGCAGGGGTAAGAGTCATGTGTCCTTTGATCGATACTCCCAAGGTAAAGCATACACATTTATTTTATGCAAAGAAATAAAATCAATAGAGGGGTGAGTCAAACTAGTATTTGCTGAGTTGTTGGTAGAATGGATTTGGTTTCTATACTAGGATAGGGTATATAAATTTTCTCTTTGATTGACTTGATATGATGTGGTTGCAACAAAGTAGGGTGATAGTTACACTTAGGCATTATGCGAGTCTTCGCTTTTCAAAACCTCTTTCACAGGCTTTGTTGCTTGAGGACAAGCAAACTGTTAAGTCTGGGGGAGTTGATATGGACTGATATTTACCACTATTGTGCCATGATATCAGACCTATTAAGAGTCCATTATATGTGTTTGGAGTATGTTTTAGAGTATTTTCAGGTTCATGTACGTTCTGGAGAACTTTAGTGATTCTAGAGCTTTTAGAGATGTAGAACTGCGCAGATGCGTTAGATGATTAGCTATGGATGGAGACCTTTATACGGTGAGATTGCGCTGATCTTTTGACATAATATAGATATTTGAGGTATCATTCCAATGCTACTGGTTTGAGGTCAATCAGGATTCTACAGCCAAAGTTATGCCAGTTTTACTGGAGAGTGATCTGTTTGCTTCGCGAGAGGAAGCTGTCGAGAAGATGAATGAGTGTCGATTGACGGCACAGCCTTGGTGTTGATTGACGGTGATCCGGGAAGACAGGCATGAATTTTTTTATGGCCGACTTAATCCCAGACGTCATCAAAAATTACCAAAATACCCATGAACGACCTAATACCCTATTTATATATTTTCTAAGCCATTGTTGACAACAACGCTAAGCAATCTTTCTTTTAATCATTGTTATAGGGTTAAGAGAGAAGGGATGAACTCCTTCAGATTCCTCCTGAACTCCTTTGGTGTTATATTATATTTATTCTATTCATCTATGATTTCTTTGACAAAGATCATGTCTGAGTAGATTTCTTGGTAGGCTTAGGGTTTATTAATTGTATTAATGGATTAGCCAAACAATAGAATTGATACGGTGATTATTAGATCTATCAATAGAATTGTGTTTATTGCTTGTGTTCTAGAGTAGCTAACTAGAACCATGATCATAGAATAGTAAGGCTCAAGAGAGAGCATGGTCTACTACCAAAATTAACCATGTTGAGCTAGGTTGCTAGAAACAAACGAGAGTTGATTTAGTTAATTTTTTGAATTTATCGAATTAGGCCATAAAGCTTGATTCAAGAGACCATCGATCGACGCATGATCATTGCCATCGGTCGACGGTCTTTCAGTGTCAACAAGCGAGAGTTGAGACATCAGACTTAGTCAATAGATTAGACTCGTTGATCGTCTTTTACATTAGATATCGAGTTCTATGATTAATACCCTTAGCTTCTATCTTCTATAATTCACTTGCCTAAAACCCTAGATTTAGCTATTTATTATTATTGTTTACTTACCAATCAATCAATTATCTGCTATAGTTTATTTTTTGCTTTAATCTATTTTCCTATCTTAATCGCGAATGTATTGAGTTTATTGTGTGCCCATGTTCCATGTGGATTCGGTCCCTAAATATTACTATTTGACTTCTCTTGGCAAGAGTAGTTCGTAGGGTTAATTTTATAGAGTTTTCATTGAAATACATAAAAAACCCTCCTGTCAATATGTCAATGCCGTATAAAGATATGGTTAGCACTCGTAGTACTTCTCGAGTGAGAGCAAACTGGATTAAGAAAAAAATTTGGACAGAAATGTGTGAATTTTGGGACACTGCTGAATCCAAAGAAAAGAGTTTGACGACTTCAACTTCTCGGATGTCTGACCGTAAAGGATTTGGTCCTCACAAACACAACTCCGGGCAGAAGTCTTTCCAACAAATCGAACTAGAAATGGTAACTTCGTTTTCTTTGACCAAGTTAAATTTTTTTTTGTCTTAATAGCCTTTACTTTGCTTACCATTTCAGGTAGATAAATTGGGCAGACGGGTGACTGTTGGCGAAGTCATCACTAAGACTCATACAAAAAAGGATGGGAGCTTTGTGGATATGAAAGCACAGCAGGTTGCTGAGGCGTATCAGCAGAACAAACGATCAAAGTTGGATAACCTTGTGGCTGAAAGCGCAGACCCTTCAAACTCTAGTTCACAAGCTCCAGAGCTCTCCGTAGATGAGGATAATGAGATATTCCTTCTGGTAAAATTTTCCTCTAAAGTTCGGTTTGTATTTTCATATGATCTGTTTTCTTTTGTTTCTTATACATGATGCTTGTTACTTGTTTCTTCTCTGTTTTGGTAGATGATACACACTGTTTTCTCTACTTTTAGAATTTATTTTTTCTTTTGTTTATAGTTTTTTTTTTTGATACATGATACTTGTGTATTCTTGTTTTTGATATATCATATTTGGTTCTTTTCTTTTTTCAAATTAATTAAGTCTATTTTCATTATAAATTTAAAAGTATGTGTGAAAATAGTCATTCATTAAAGGTAAATTTTAAAAATGGTGTTAAACTTGTGCTAGAACTTAAATTTCTCCATAATATTTTGCATAACTAACAGTTAATAACAACATGGCCTTGCACAAAAGTATATGAATTGTATATGATTATTCAGTGAGGATTTTTTAAATGTATAAAGTATTTATTTTATAAAAAAATAAACTTAGCAGGTTTAGAACACGTTCATTGGAACTGTCGTACAATTGATTTTCGGGGAAATTGCAATTCTACCACAATTTTGATATCACTTTGCAAATTTACCTTTAATGAATGACAATTTTCAAAAGTACCTTAACTTTTTTTGATGAAAATAGACTTAAATAATTTTTTAAAATATTTATAAAAAATTAAGAAACTCAACCTCACCCCTTTAATACTAAACCCTAAACAATAATCACTAAAGTGTAAACCCAAATGTTAATATATTTTTGATAATGTGTATTTTTCAAATTGATACTTAACTTATGCATTTTTTTAGCAATTTCAGTTGATTTTCGAAGGCGTTTATACCTATATATCTTATTTGCTACATTTGTTTCTCTAGAAATTTATTTGTACTATATATTTTTATTTTTATTTTAAATAATATATATTTCATGCTGAATAAAACATATTTAATTTGTAATTATTTAAAATAAAAATAAAAATAATTATTTATTAATTAAAAAATTTCCAATTAGTAGTTAAGAAGGAAAAAATATCTTTGACATATTCATACATATTAGAATTCATTTTCATAATTTAGTCCTTTTGTAATACACCATCACCATATTTTTTTTCCGAAATGTGAATTTAAATATTGAAGTGGACTCCCATGTGACACAAACACTAAATACTGGAAAAATTTGGTTGCTATTGAACTCATTGTGGGAAAATATCGTGGGATTTATATAGTAGCTTTTGATGTTCAATAGAAAAAAATGTATTCGGAAGGTTACCTTCAGATATGCATATTCTCATTACCACAAGAAAATATAGAGATGCTAGTACCTTTCTCAAAATATGTTGTCGATTTCCCCTCCTTTTATTATTGGGAAAATTGTTTTTTTTTTTTAAGTCCAAAAACTTGTACATTGTCCCTTTAGACTAATTTTAAATTTTTTATCATTTTTTCTATAATATTATTTTCTATATAGGAAAATAAATAATTTTACAACCCAAAAAAATTATGAAAAATAGGAACATTGAAAGAAATACCTATACCAATATAGAAGTAGTTTTATTTGGTTCTAATATTATTTAAATAAAAATTTCATATTTCGTTTTACTAAATGTAAAATTTACATTTTGTAAAGTGGAAAATGAAATCAACTTTTCTCATTAATTCTACTAAAATTAGAATAAGCCTACACAAATAACACCAATCTAAAAATATTTGGAGTACACATCCTGTATTTTGCCCATAACTCTTAAAAAAATGTAGAATACACAATCTACACATTACTAAAAATCTAAAACATGTAGAAATCAAGTTCAAAAATGTTAACTATATTCTACATATAGTAGAATGCATATTCTACGGATAAGTATGAAAATTTCTGAAAATATGGAAAAATAATATTTGGAAATATTCTCGTTCCATATTTGAAAAATTGAGTTATGAAAAACTTATACAATTATTATTTCGAATTTATAAATAAATTTATCATTATACTATCAAAAAAATATGATTATTATTTTCATAAAATAATTCTGAATGATTGTAATTTTGAATTTATACTACCGAAAATATATTATAATTAATTTATAATTGTAAATATATTATAATTATTTTATAATTGTAAATATATTCTAAGTACTTTATAAATTTAAATATATTCTAATTATTTTATAACTATAAATATATTATAATTATTTTATAATTTTAAATATGTTATAATTGTAATTTTAGTATACTATGAAAAACATATTATAATTATTTTATCATTTTAATTTTGAATTTATAAATGAATTTTAAGGATATTATTGGCATATTGAAAATAATTAACCTAATGCGACAATTAATAGTTGAGATTAGCGTAAAAGGACAATTTACCTATTTTTTGGTCTAAAAAACAAATTTTCCTTTATTCTTTCACATATCAAGCATGTGAACTAAATATTGGTTTGTAATTTTTTTCTGACATCAAACGGCTATTCTATTACTCAAACTTGAGGTGGTGTGGTAGAACAACCAACAAAACAAAGCTCCCTATGAAAAGATTTCACAACGTTAGCTAAACACTTCGAAATTCCATTCTAAGCCATTGGGATATGAGATATCTCAAAGTTTGAAAAGCATATCAGCAGCGTCTTTACGGCCTCCATTTTTGTTGCAAAACTCGGCCAATCTTGAAGCTCCTTCACCATCTCCATCAGATCCTTGCAATCTGTCCCAAAGTGTTGACATGACGAATGTTGAAGTATGCTCTCCACCTCCCATCGCAGTGCTTCTATTTCAGAAGGTAAAGTCTTCTCTCACCTCCTTAAGTTTTGCGTTCCCATGAGCTGAATCTTCCCACGACTATCCTTCCACACCCAACCGCAACCACTGTACTTATCTGTGGCAGTTCATGAACCATCCACCATACAAATATTGTCAAAGCTTATGACCTGGAAATCATCACTCCTATGTGCCCGTGGGTCATGAGTGACCATCCCAGTAGCATTAAACCAGGCTTGGAATTCACTTTCTGCATATCTCACTAACTCCATAGGATCCTTATCAACCCCCCCCCCCCCCCCCCCCCCTAAATAATTTATCATTCTGAGCCTTCCGTATATACCAGATTATCCAAGGATAAGGATTCATGTCTAGATCAGGTTCAACAATGTTGTTCTTTCTCTAGAAGAAGTAGTCCATATTGGCATAGATTCTTGGTAACGGAAATATGTTAGGACTAGATGAGGCGAGTGCTCGGAAGGTCCAATGAGGCGGTTGGTCGGAGTCTGGGGAAGGACTTAAAGGGACAATGGTGATTTGTGATTCTCTTCTTCTTTTCTCTCTGATTGGCTAAGGTGAGTGTGATGATGTAGGGTTAGAACTGAGGGCCTATGACTGGCAGAGTATTGGTCATGGACTTTGGGTTTGGTTAGGTTTGTTTGGTTGGATTGACTGAGTGTTGAGTGATTGGTACATAAGACACTGAGGTCGCATGTATTTCCTATTGTTTGGTGTATGATATACCCTATTATTTACCAGTTTTAGGTCATGTTACATACCCTATCTGGAGTCTAAAATGTGTGTCTTGGCTATGTTTAAAGTATTTTTCAAGTTAAGGTACATTTTGGAGAACTTTGGTAATTTGGATCTTTTTGAGTTGCAGAACTGCATATACACGTCAAATGTTTTGCTATGGATGGAGTCCTTCCCACGGTGCGATTGAGCTGAGATTTGGACACAAGAGAGAGTTTTGAGTTAGATTTCCAATGAGACTTGTTTGAGGTCCACCTGAATGTTAGATATAAATATATGGTTGTTTTACTGGAGTGTGGTCTGTCTGCCTCGCGAGAGGAAGCTGTCGAGAAGATGAAGGACTGTCGATTGATGGCACAGCTTTAGTGTTGATCGATGGTTATTCAAGAAGACATGCCTGACTTTTTTTAGACCAACTGAAGCCCAAAATCCTCCAAAAAGTACCAAAATACCCCTACATGTGTTTTGACCTATTTTATGTTCTGTTAAGCCATTGTTGACGGCTATATTTTTACTTGTAAGAAGAGAAGAGCTTAGGATTGGAGAGAGAGATCTGAACACATTTACAGAGAAGATATTGAACTCTCTTTATCTCTTATCTTATTATTCTATGCAATTCATTTAGTTATTTGTTATGTTTCTCATAACCATGTCTGAGTTGTTTGCGTTTAGATTTAGGGTTCTTCAAAGGTGGCTATGAATTGCTAACCACATAGAATTGTTAGGGTAATCATCTAGTTCTTTGTTTAAGTTGTTCTTAATGCTGTGTTGAATTTGATCACTTCAACCCCAGATTATAGGAATTATTAGCACAAGCGAGAGCCTGGCTATAACCCTAAACTTATCTTAAACAGTCTAAAACCCTAGTAACAAACAAGAGTTGAAATATGAGCTTATAGAACATATCAAACATAAAAATCTTATCTGTTTAGAAGTAGCATCGATCGACACCACATAGTGGCCATCGATCAATACTCAGTTGAGATTCACGAAAGTGATATCCTAAACCCTAGAGTTTGAGTTCGAGAACGGTACTAAATAAAACCCTTAGAAATATATTAATCTACATAATTTAGCTTACCTGAGAATATCCCTTAAGTATATTCTTTCCCACAAGTCTTTACAAACCAATCAATCAATCCTTGAATCACTGCTTCCTAAATCATTGTTACTGTCTATCTTTAATTCAAAAACAAATAGTCTATTGTGAAATCCTAGAGTCTCTGTGAATTTAATCCCTAAGTACTACACTGAACCTCTTATTAGAGAGAGTAAAGTGGAAAATATGGTTAATTTGAAAGTGAAATAAAACCACACATCAAATTTGGCGCCGTTGTCGGGGCTCTTTCTTATTGCCTTTAGACTTAGTTTAGATTATAGTCTAGATTTTATTTTATTTTATTGTTTGTTAACCTATTCATTCCTTATTCCTAATGACAAATGTACATTTTGGAGAAGATATGGACTCTGGACAGAGAGAATTAATAGGGCCTGATATTTACCACTATTGTGCCATGATATCAGCCATATTTAGAGTCTATCATATGTGTTTGGAGTATTTTTAGAGTATTTTCAGGTTCAGGTACATTCTGGAGAACTTTGGTGATTCTGGATCTTTTAGAGATGCAGAACTACGCAGATGCGTCAGATGTTTAGCTATGGATGTATACCTTACCACTGTGATATTGAGCTTATATTTTGATAGAAGATAGAGATTTGAGTTAGATTTCAAATTCCACCAGTTTGAAGTCCATTGAACGGTTAGATCTAAAGTTATTCCCGATTTACCGAAGAGTGGTCTTTCTGCCTCGCGAGGGGAATCTGTCAAGAAGATGAATGGGTGTCGATCGACGGTACAGCCTTCGTGTCGATCGACGGTGATCCAAGAATACAAGACCGACTTGTTTTATGGTCGACTTAAGCCCAAAAGCCATCAAAAATTACCAAAATTCCCATGGACGACCTAAAACCCTATTTATATCTTTCTATGCCATTGTTTAGGCACCAAGCTTTATTCTATCTATTGTTCTAGGGACAGGAGAGAAGGAAGGAACTCCTTCAGAGTCCTCCTGGAACTCGTTTGGTACTTTATTTTGTTTCTATTCTATATATATTATATTCATTTATGATTTATGTGACAAAGATCATGTTTGAGTAGATCTCTTGTTAGGTTTAGGGTTTATTATTGGTATTGATCGATAAGCCAAACAATAGAATTGCTAGGGTGATTATTAGATCTATCAATAGAATTGTGTTTATTGTTTGTGTTCTAGAGTAGCTAACTAGAACCCTGATGATAGGATAGTTAGGCGCAAGCGAGAGCATGGTCTACTACCAGAATTAATCCTGTTGTGCTAGGTTGCTAGAAACAAACCAAAGTTTATTTAGTTAATTTAGTGAACTTATCGAAGTAGGTAATAAAACTTGACTCAAGAGACCATAGATCGACGCAGGATCGTTTCCATCAATTGACGGTCATTTCGTGTCAGCAACCGAGAGCTGACAGCGGACTTAGTCAATAGATTAGACTCGCAGCAAGAGATGGTCGTCTTTTACATTAGATATCGAGTTCTACGATTAAAACCCTTAGCTTCTATCCTCTATAATCCACTTGTCTGAAACCCTAGATTTAGCTATTTATTATTATTGTTTACTTACCAATCAATCAATTTTCTGCTATAGTTTATTTACTGCCTATTAATCTACTTGCCTACCTTAATCGTGATTGTATTGAGTTTATTGTGTGCCCACGCTCTCTGTGGATTAGATCCCTAAATACTACATTTTGACCTCTCTTGGCAAAAGTAATTCGTAGGGTTAATTTGATAGGGTTTGCATTGAAATAGATAAAAACCCTCATGTAAAATTTGGCACCGTTGCCGAGGAGCAAGGATTCGCCATTAGACTCAATTTGTTTGATTCAATCTAGGTATTTTTCAATATTAGTTTACTTACATAAATTTTTTCTTGTGTTTCAGGTACATACTAGTTCCAGGAAGCAATGAAGAGAGGATTTTTGGGTTCTTCAAAAAAGAAACCTACTGATTCGCGCACGATCCATAAGTCTACAAGGACAGTCGACACCCTCTAAGCAGTGATCACTAGCAATGAGAAGCGAGCATCGATCGACACCAATACTTCACCGTCAATCGATATTAACATCATGACATCGATTGACACCCACACTTCAACGTCAATTGATACTACTTGCGAGAAGATATAGATGGTCGAAGTACTCATAATGAGAGTTGACAAGAATGGCATCTTACGAGACGAAAGAATGTGCATGACAATTGATTCATGCACATGGGACTACAATACCTGATGCTACTTCTGTTACTGTGAATTTTGGGATTGAACAACAGAAGGCACTTAGAGAGTACAACAGGCGTGAGGATTTATACGCCAAGAGGTCTACGATGCGTTGTTCTGCACCACATAAGAATGTCTTTGAGCTGAATCCTACATATATCTCTCTTGTGGGTTAGCATCCTTTTCATGGTCCTCCTCATGAATGCCCCAATAACCACCTTAATCATTCGATGATTTAGCGCCGACAATTAAGTGCAATGGAGTCTCTGAAGATTACCACTTCTGCAAACTATCCCCATACTCTCTTGCTGGAGAAGCAGCATGTTGGTTCACGAGGTTGCCACCAGGATCTCTCACTACCTGGAATGACATCATGAACGCCTTCCTCACAAATTTCTCTATGATACTGAAGCAAATATGAAGATCGAGATTGAAGCTATGATGAGATATATGGTAGAGGAAGAAGAAGAAGATTGACATGGAGAGCTGAGTAGAGTAAAAGAAGCAGATTTAAGTGATCCGACTTCAGCATCGATCGACACTAAGACTTCCATGTCGACCGACGTTAAGACCTCAACATCGATCGACACGAACCCATGTTGTCTGTCGACATCATTCTTGTAGCTAGAGAAATCCGTGAAGCAATTGGATGAAGCACAACCTGAAGATTTGGTTCAGGACTCAGAGCAGAAGCTTAATGACGATCAGCACACTTCGAGAAGAGATCTGGAAACTTCACCAAAAGCTGGCATTGATCGACAACCACCGGAGAGAATCGATCGACAGCTACCCAACTTCATCGATCGACACCCATGGCTGGACGAACCATGTTACATGATTGAACCAAGACCAGTTGAGGAGAGAATGCACGTGTCCAAGACCTCACATCTTGATGTCCCTAAACATCATAGACTACCTATCTGCACAGAAGAAGTTGATGGCTTTCACAAAAGAGTAAAGAGGATACATGATCCGGTGAAGATTGTGGTTCCATGCGCTGTATTTGAAGTTGATTCTCCTATTCCACCAGATGGAAGTGTGCATATGTATCCATACGTTGAGGTATTTGATGATCCTCTTTATGCATTAGTTTTTCAGAGAGTATTGAAGTATGAAGGTGACGTTGACCAAGGACCATCGGTCGCATCAACAACTGACACCATCATTGGTGAATCGATCTACGCCACCATTGGAGCATTGATCGACATCAACACTAGACCGTCGATCGACACTCATCACGGATCAGAGCAGAATAAGTTTCAAGTATCTCATAATCTCTTCGATGGAGGCACCATGAGATCATACAAGTCTAGAGGAAATAAGAAGAGGAAAATGACCAAGGGCGGTCCTCAGTTATCATTGATTCCTCACTTCTCAGATGGTGCAAGGATATAAAGAGTGCACAACAGATGCTTCTTTCAGTCATTTGCAAAGCTTCGAGCACTTCTTATTGCTGAAATGATTGACAAAGGAGAAGAGTCTATGGAGGCTTTCACAAAAAGGGTGATGAAGCTGAAGACATTGGACATTGGGAATTTTTTGGAGCAATGCCCCAATCTCATCATAACTGAATCAGAACTCCAAAACGTCAAGGTAAAGACTATAAACAAGCGCTGAGTGGGAGGCAACCCACTATTTAGTAAGTTTTCAATTAGTTTTAAATTATAGTAGTCTAATTTTGGATTTTATTTTATTATTACAGGTTATCAAAAAAAAAATCGAGGAAGATAGTCTGCATAGAGCATCGGTCGACACTTGATCACTGTCGATCGACGTAGTAACACTAGTATCGATCGATCGTCACTTAACTGTGTCGATCGACGATCACCATCAACAAGCAGGTATATCATTTTTCCTTTTTAAATTTGGTCCTTATGATTTATTTTCTTCACCAATCTCAGACTGTATAACACTGATGATAGTGTTGTTTAAGTCTGGGGGAAGTATTACTGATATTGTGTTCTATTTTGAGTTTCTTTTCTATAATTAAAAAAAAAGCAGAGTAGAAACTTCCAGGTGCACCATCAATGGACACTGAAGAATAAACATCGATCGACCATGGATCATGACCATCGGTCGACAACATCCATCTGCCATCGATCGACAGATCGAGTTTCTAGGTCTAGGTCTGGTATCGAGTTTCTCTCTTAAAATATTTACGTATGATTTATTTTTTTCTAACCAATCTGGGGAGGATTACATTGGGGAAAGTGTAATTTAAGTCTGGGGTAGGTTCGCTGATGATATTTGATTTGTTTTGAGTCTTATTTACTATATAAGTTTCTCAAAACGTTTTATTGAGTCAAGACGGAGACTATGATCAAGATTTATTATTGACTAACCACACTTTAGCACCATTCTTAGAAGGTTATTTGCAGAGATTTCTGGTACCAAAGTGGATCATCCTGCCGCTATATCACACTTGCTTAGAATGTTTGAAGGAACCGAAGCTGATTTCCAACACTAATCCTGACATTATTTGCTTGCTTTGGGATTTGGTATACACTGGATCGGATTCCTTCTACAAGTTTGGAAGGTAAAAGTCTATGTGCTTCTGATTCCCCTCTCTCTCCCCTTCAGATTGAAAAAGGAATCGAACACGAATTTGTGGCTACAACCATTAAAGCTTGATTCATATGATTCTAGAAAGATATAAATGTCAAAAAGAAGTAAACAGAATCTGGTGCCTACAACCATTAGAGCTTGATTCATGGAAGCCTATCCAAATATCTCAGTCTATTAAAAAAATTAAATGATACCCTCAAAAAAGGAAGACATTGACTGAGAAGAAGTGAGAAGAGAGAGAGGAAATAAATCATAGAATACTACCTATGTGTTCAAATACTTGCAGAGGCAAGAGTCGATATATCATTTGATCGATATTGCTTATTTGATGACCGTGACACTGGATGTTGGCCTAGATAAACATGTACGCCCCTGTTGTTATACAATCATCTTTGTTTCCTTCCCAATCTGCATCCGTAAAGGCATGGAGAGTGGGACTGTTGTTACTGAGAAGATCCACTCCATGGTATTGTGTTCCAGAGAGGTATTGCATGACGTGTTTGAAGTCTGTCCAGTGATCAGTTGTGGGTATGTTCATGAATTGCAACAACCTGTTGACATAAAAGAAATATCAGGACATGCTAAAGAGAGATATTGGAGATTGCCTACCACAGCCATGTATTCTTTTTGCATCATCTAGAACAGTTCCAGTGTCAATGTTTAGTGGTGTTTTTGGGCACATTGGTGCCGATACTGATTTGGCATTCGTCATTTTTGTGCGATGGAGAAAATCTGCAATATATTGACGTTGAGTTAGGTATAAGCCAGCAGAGTTATGAGTAACTTCAATACCCAGAAAACATGTGAGATCACCCAAAATTTTAAGTGAAAAGCAATGAGAAAGAGAAGCGATAAACTAGGTTATGTGAGTGTTTCTGTTGCCTGTGATGATCATGTCGTCTACGTAGACAAGCATGTAAATAAGAATGTTGTCTTTGTTTTAGATGAAAAGTGAAGCATCGGCTAATGAGTTTTGAATCCAGATTAAAGAAGAAACGTGCGGAGCTCGTTGTACGACCATAGATTTTTTCCGAAGCTTACACACTGCAGTAGGTTTATCTTTGTCCTGAAAACCAACTGTCTATAACATGTACACCTCGTAATGTAATTTTTCTTTAAGAAATGCTGTGGTGAAGTCGAGTTGCTTTAAGGACCAGTTGCACGATACTGCAGTTCTGAGGACTATAAAAATCATGGCAGGCTTGACTACTACACTGAATTTATCATTATAGTTAATGCCGGGCCATTGATTGTAGTCTTTAGCGACTATTCAAGCTTTCTAACGGTCTATTGATCCATCAACATCATGCTTAATTGTGAAGATCCACCTGCAACAAACAACATTTGAAATGTTAGAACAATTAACAAGATCCCACATATGGTCGCGTCGCTTAGAATTAATCTCATCAATCATGACTTTACGCCAGTAAGGCTTTTTAAGAGCTTCAGCCACATATGTAGGAGTCATTTCAGGTGGTGGAGGTTGTAACGCTGTATGGAGGTTAAGCTTTTGAAATTGGTTTCAGTGGTTTAGTTGTCCGACGCAGTGCTGGTTGTGCCATTGTATCAGGTGTAGGATCAGCCATTGGAGGTTGTATGTCAGGTGCTGTGAATTGAAGATCTGTTCCTGGTTTAGTAGAAGGAGTTGAACACTGAGTTGGACTTGTGGAGGCAGATAGTGGCATGTGTGTTGACGCATATGGAGGTATCGTCGGTGGTGTTGTATCCACTGGTACTACAGTTGTAGTGTGACCTGCAATTGGCACAAAAGAAACAAGAGGAAAGGTAGTGACCTGGTTATCAAACTCCTCATAGTAAATGTTAGAAAATGTTTTGGTTGGTGTCGCAAAGGGGAAACTGATTTATGAAAGACAACATGTCGAGAAGTGTATATTCTTGAGGTTGCTCAATCTAGACAGAAATATGCACTTTAGTAATAGAATAGCCTAGAAGTATACAAGGTGATGATTTTGCGTCTAATTTTTGTGATGCATATGGTCTGAGCCACATAAATCAGAAGGATCCAAAGATCCTTAGTTTCTCATAGTTAGGGGCTCGACCATGTAAACTTTGAAAAGGAGTTTCAAAATGCAGTGGTTGCGATGACATGCAATTGATGAGATACACCGCAGCCACTGAAGCAAATGGCCAGCACTCTCTCGGCAGTGAAGCATGGGACAAGAGGCATGTGCCCATTTCGAGTATATGTCGATGTTTGCGTTCTGCAATCCTATTATGCCTAGGCGTATGAGGGAACTGGTATGTGAAATTCGATTTGTGGACAAGAAGTTAGCATGTCCAATGTACTCACACCCATTATCTGATTTGAAGAAATCGGTAAAGAAAATTGTCAACCAAATTTTTAAAGAATAGAAAAAGTAGGATGACGCAAACGTGAGTGTAAATCCTTCATAACATTTTTAACAGAAGAACAAAGGAAAAATATGGTAGTTTCGAAGAAGATGGTTTTTGCCACTAATAAGGGGTATCTTCAGGTTTGCCTTCGAGACGAGGAGTCCCTGTTTGTAAAAAGTAAGTAGGTGTAAAAGTGACAACAACACCATTAGTTTTACAAAATTTAAAAACTGATATCAAATGTTTATCAAGTGATGGAGCACATAAAACATATTAAGAAAAAAGGTTTATTGTAAGAAGGTAGCGAACAATAACCAATATGAGTTATTTGTAGGCCTTATCCTGGCAGTAAATCATCTCTGCCACTGTATGGATGATGAATCGAGAGATTTCTAAGGTCAAACACATGTTATGCGAGGTGCCCTAGTCAAGAAGAAAGGTGGAGGCATCAGAAATCATTGCATGATTCGCATGAGGCTGCCAGTTAGATTGAGTTGGCGAGGAATACCACTATGATGAAGAAATAACTCCTTTGACCATGCAAAACTTAGGTCAGTAACTAGCACTATGTCCTTGCACTATGGTCAATCCGTCATAGCAGTTTTAACAACAGAATAAAGGAAGAGATGGTAGTTTCGAAGAAGATTGTTTTGGCCACTAATAAGTGGCATCTTCAGGTTTGCCTTCCAGACCAAGACTCCCTGTTTGTAAATCTCTCACCTGGAAGTAAGTAGGTGTAAAAGTGACAGCAACACCCTTAGTTTTACAAAATTTAAAAACTGATATCAAATGTTTATCAAGTGATGGAGCACATAAAACATATTAAGAAAAAAGGTTTATTGTAAGAAGGTAGCGAAGAAGAACCAATATGAGTTATTTGTAGGCATGATCCATCACCTGGCAGTAAATCATCTCTGCCACTGTATGGATGATGAATCGAGAGATTTCTAAGGTCAAACGTATGTTATGCGAGGTGCCCGAGTCAAGAAGAAAGGTGGAGGCATCAGAAATCATTGCATGATTCGCATGAGGCTGCCAGTTATATTGAGTTGGCGAGGAATACCACTATGATGAAGAAATAACTCCTTTGACCATGCGAAACTTAAGTCAGTAACTAGCACTATGTCCTTGCACTATGGTCAAACCGTCATAGTAGTTTTAACAACAGAATAAAGGAAAGAGATGGTAGTTTCGAAGAAGATTGTTTTGGCCACTAATAAATGGCATCTTCAGGTTTGCCTTCCAGACCATGACTCCTTGTTTGTAAATCTCTCACCTCGAAGTAAGTAGGTGTAAAAGTGACAGCAACACCATTAGTTTTACAAAATTTAAAAACTGATATCAAATGTTTAACAAGTGATGGAGCACATAAAAACATATTAAGAAAAAAAGTTTATTGTAAGAAGGTAGCGAAGAAGAACCAATATGAGGTATTTGTAGGCCTGATCCATCACCTGGCAGTAAATCATCTCTGCCACTGTATGGATGATGAATCAAGAGATTTCTAAGGTCAAACGCATGTTATGCGAGGTGCCCGAGTCAAGAAGAAAGGTGGAGACATCAGAAAGCATTGCATGATTCGCATGAGGCTGCGAGTTAGATTGAATTGGCGAGGAATACCACTATGATGAAGAAATAACTCCTTGACCATGCGAAACTTAGGTCAGTAACTAGCACTATATCCTTGCACTATGGTCAATCCGTCATAGCAGTTTTAACAACAGAATAAAGGAAAGAGATGGTAGTTTCGAAGAAGATTGTTTTGGCCACTAATAAGTGGCATCTTCAGGTTTGCCTTCCAGACAAGGACTCCCTGTTTGTAAATCTCTCACCTGGAAGTAAGTAGGTGTAAAAGTGACAGCAACACCCTTAGTTTTACAAAATTTAAAAACTGATATCAAATGTTTATCAAGTGATGGAGCACATAAAACATATTAAGAAAAAAGGTTTATTGTAAGAAGGTAGCGAAGAAGAACCCATATGAGTTATTTGTAGGTCTGATCCATCACCTGGCAGTACATCATCTCTGCCACTGTATGGATGATGCATCGAGAGATTTCTAAGGTCAAACGCCATATCATGCGAGGTTCCCGAGTCAAGAAGACATGTGTAGGTATCAGAAAGCATTGCATGATTCGTATATGGCTGCCAGTTAGATTGAGTTGGTGAGGAATACCACTGTGATGAAGAAATAATTCCTTTGACCATGCGAAACTTAGGTCAGTAACTAGCAATATGGCCTTGCACACCACAATCTTGACATCGACCCTTTATATGGTTTTGAAAAACGTTGTTGTTGTTGTTGATTGTTCTGGTTGGTTGGACGTGTAAAAGCCGAAAAACCGAATCGATACAAACGATAAAAATAAAGAGGTGTTAAGGAAATATTCGATTTAAAAGACGATATAAAAACCGATATGAAAACATATAGAATTAGACCATGGAGTCGATACGATTCTATTTCCTTAACTCTTAATATTCGCTCCGTAGTGAGACAGACTTGTACGAAATAGAGCTCATGATACAACCATGATAGACGATTCACGCTTCACCCGTGAACGTCCTTACGAACTAATAATCTACGAAACACTCTCTATAAAACTTACGATGGGAGATTGCTTGTTTTCGTTCTGAAAAAACTTGAGGAATGAAATGAGAAAGAGACGAGTTTTTAAAGAGTAGAAGACGAGCCACTTTCCGTAACTGATGCAGTGGGTGCACAAGTTAGCAAAAATCTCGCGAGTATCTCAGAGTTGAGGCGTTCTTTCTCGTTTAATCTTATCGTCACGAAGAGAAACTGCGTCTTGTTCTTTTTTTAAAACAAACTACATGTCGTTTAAAATAAAAATGCATGGTGTTTTTAGGCAAAAAACGTTGAGCTTAATTGGGCCCAAAAAGAACATTTTTTAATGGCCCCGGGGCCATATTTACCAAAGCCCAAGCCCAGACCACACCCACGCAGAGCCGTCCGGACAGCGGCGCGCGTGTGGGGAGCCTCCTCTCTCTCTGAATTGTTTATACCATGCTATCAAGGAGTCATATATATACAACTCAAAACCATCTCTTCTAACCAATGTGGGACAAAACTCAACTTATGAGTTTCATGTGTTTTTATCATTTCAAGATCACAATTTCATCACATCATTTCTCATTCAATTTAAATCTATTTTTGACGTTTCAATATATCAGATTGTAGTACTCTTTACAAGATTTACAATGATCTATTAACATGATCAAGACGACCACCGATTTGGCCGGAAAAGTCGAAATAATCACTGTGTCAAAAAAAACTGTTTCCAACAATCCCCCACATGAATAGAAATGACTCTAAACATATGCAGACTAAATGCAGAATCGATAGACTCTAGATACTATAGATATTTTAGTCCTGACTAAACAGACTTATCGAGAGTGTTTGCGAAAAATTCACTGTGGTTGAGTTGGTGGCATTTTTAAGCCTTGAACCACTCATAGTTAATATCTGCCGGGTTTACTTTACCAGAAGGTGAACATGATGTATTGAACCAACCGGTGTTTTATGTACACCGAGACAACAAGTATAATGCATCTTCATTTTCTCGTAGAACTTGTTCTCTATTGTATTCATTTTGGCCCTTAACTATTCCTGGTTTTCATGAGTGAACTTAGAAGTCTTGCATTCATTCTCCTAGAAACGCCATCATTTCACACTCATTAGGGGATTGACCATAAAAACTATTGAGTAATACTTTGCTTTAGATGCTATGGAATCATTAAAAGCCTATGCTTATCCTTCTCACATTAGCACTTTTATCATCTTAGGAGTTGGTAAAGATCATAGTCTCAAAGTGCTTTTGGTAGATTTTGTTTGATTTTTTTTCCTTTGAACCTACGTCTTGGGATCTCCAGTCATGATAGGTCGGGTTGCAATCAAGCATCCTCATTCATTATAGGCTTTAAACCCATTCCTTTTGATGATTTAGCAACAATATCTCGTGGTAAACCTTTAGTGAATGGATATGTTAGGGTGTCAACCGATTTGATATAATATATTGTGATTACACAATTTGAGATAAGTTGTCTAATGGTTTTATGTCATCTTCTAATATGACGAGATTTACCGTTGTAGAGGTTATTTCGAGCTCGAGCTATAGCTGATTGACTATCGCAATGTATTCGTATAGCTTGCACAGGTTTCTCACACATAGGAATATCTTCAAAAAAAATTCTAAGCCATTCAGCTTCTTCTGATGCTTTCTCTATGGCTATAAACTCATATTCCATGGTGGATCTAGCTAACACTGTTTGTTTTGTAGATTTCCACGATATTGCTGCTCCTCCTAGTGTAAAGACGTATCCACTTGTGGATTTTTAGTTTTTAGAATCTGATATCCAGTTAGCGTCACTATATACTTCTAAAACTGCTGGTTCTTTACCATAGTGAAGCCCAAAATCTTTGGTGTAACGCAAGTAATTGAGTACTCTCGTTATACCTTTCCAGTGTGTATGACCTGGGTTACTTGTATATTGACTAAGTATGTTTACTGCATGCGCTAGATCTGGTCTAGTACAATTGGTCAAGTACATGAGATTTCCAATCACTCGCGCATACTTGATTTGTGAAACCGCTTCACCTAAATTCTTTGTCAAGTGCATTTGGGGATCTAACGGAGTTTTTGCCGTATTATTAGAGTAATTTTTAAATCTTTCTAATATTGTTTGAGCATAATGAGATTGAGTTAAGATAATCCATTTGAATTTCTTGTGATTTTAACCCCAAGAATAACATCTGCTAATCTCATATCTTTCATTTCAAATTTCCCTTTGAGCATGTTTTTTGTGTGATTGATAATATATTTATTGCTTCCAATAATGAGCATATCATTTACATATAGACATAGCAAAACATACGCATTTGTGGTAGTTTTGTAGTATATTCATTTATCACATTCGTTAGTTTTGAAACCATTTGACATCCTTACATTGTCAAATTTTCGTGCCATCGTTTAGGAGCTTGTTTAAGCCCATAAAGTGACTTTACAAGTCGACATACTTTAAGTAAATTTTTTCTTCTAAATCACCATTTAGGAAGGCGGTTTTTACATCCATTTTATGGATTTCTAGGTCTCTTAAAGTTGCGATTGTTATCATCACCCTTATTGAGGTTATTCTCGTTACTGGAGAATATGTGTCAAAATAGTCAAGGCCTTCTTTATGTTGGAATCCTTGAACTAAAAGCCTTGCTTTGTGCAAACCAGGTGTTCCATCAGGGTTTAGCTTTCGTTTCATTATCCATCTATTCCCTAATGCCTTGCCGCCTGGTGGTAAATCTGTTATCTACCATGTATAATTTTGCATGATAGAATCAAATTCACTTTTAACGGCTTCGTTCCAAAACGGAGCTTCTGGTGAGGACATGGCTTATGCCAAAGTTTTTGGATCATTTTGCACTAAAAATGCCATTAAGAAATCGTCACCGAAAGATCTTTCTTTTTGAGATCTTTTGCTCCTTCTAGGTTCATCTTTTTAATTTTCTGAAATATCATTAACAGAAATTTCGACATTTGACTCAGTTTCAGAAACGTTGTGCTCGTCTCTTTCTTCTCGAGTTCGTTTTGAACTTTGTTTTTCCTTGCAAGGAAAAATATTTTCGAAGAATGATGCATTTCTTGATTTCATTACTGTATTTTCATGAATATTTGATATTTCAGATTTATGTACCAAAAATCGATATGTACTACCATTATTTGCATATCCGATGAAGATGCAATCCATTATTTTAGGTCCAATAGTGATCTTCTTTGGTGGTGGTACCGCAACTTTTGCTAACCCCCCCCCCCCCCCCCCCCCACACACACACTTTGAGGTATTTATACGAAGGTAAATTACCTTTCTATAGTTCATATGAAGTTTTGCCAGTTACTTTGTGTGGAATTTTGTTGAGGATATAGTTAGTGGTAAGCAACGCTTCCCCTCACATGTTCTGGGGTAACCCAGATTCTTGCAACATTGCATTCATCATCTCTTTTAGAGTTCGATTTTTGCGTTCAGCAACTCCATTAGATTCTGGTGAATAAGGAGCTGTAGTTTGATGAATTATTCCATGTTCTTTACAAAATGCATTAGATGGACCATCGTACTTGCCTCCTCTCTCGCTTCTAACTATTTTAGTAGTTGTTTTAAGCTGATTCACAACCTCAAGTTTAAATCCTTTGAATTTTTCTAAGGTTTCATCTTTGCTATGTAATAAATATACATAACAATATTTGTTCAGTCGTCTATGAAGGTCACAAAGTAATTTTTCTCACCTCTAGTTTGTATGTATTTAAAGTCACATAAATCTGTGTGAATTAAATCTAGGGGTTTGTTAGTTCTTTCAACACGAGGTGAGTGCGTTTTTGTGAGTTCAGCCTGTACACATACTTCACATTTTTGTTTACTTGTTTTGCATTTTGGGATTAAATTTTGATTCATTAATATTTGTATCGATTTGTAGTTTACGTGGCCTAATGTTTCATGCCATATATTAAAGACTCAACCAAATAAGTAACTGGCTTTTTCTTATTCATTGAAACTTTTGTAGCTACAATTTTTGGAAGGACTGTCATTACATTCATCTTGACCTGTCCATCCTTAACTTACCCTTTTCCCAAATACATCTCATTCTTCCTAATCACGAGCTTTTCCGCCTCAAGAGTTGTGGCGAATCCATTCTTGCTGAGCAAGGTACCCGAGACTAGGTTCTTCCTCATGTCATGCACATGCTTCACATTCTGCAGAGTGACTTCACGTCCAGATGTCATCTTCAGAATCACCTTGTCGCGGCCTTCAATCTTGGAGACTGCAGTGTTCCCCATGAACAGATTCTCCTGAGTCTTTCTTTTCTCGTAGGTGCTGAACATTGCCCTATTAGTGCAAATGTGGGTGGTGGCACCAGTGTCATACAACCATTCTTTAGGGTTGTTGTTTTCAACCATGTTTACTTCAGTCACCACTGCAACGAGATCTTCTTCAGTGAGATTCGCCTGAGCCTTCTCATCTCTGATCTTGCTGCGACACTCAACAGACATGTGACCAACTTTGTGGCAGTAGTGGAATTTTCCCTTGAATTTCTCCATATTTGCCTTGATCTCAATGCCTTTCTTCTTGAAGTTTGGACCATAAACCTTCAAATTTGCAGCTGTTTTGGAAAGCTTTGCAGGAGATCGGCAAATTGACTTTCCTTTACCTTTCATTTCAGCCATGTTAACACTATGCTCTTTAGCTTGGAGCAGCTTGTCATCATTTCGGTTCCTAGCTTCCATCTGAAGCCTCTGAATGAGATCTTCGAGTCCCATATTCTTCTTTTTATGCTCAGATAGTTCTTGAATTATGCGTAGCTTGGAAGAAGCTTTTGGATGAAGCTGAGAGTTGTTAATGTCTCACAGATGTAAAGATGCGAGAGATAGTCTAATTAGCTTGGTGAACATATCAAATCTCGTTCACAATTCATTTTGATTTCACCGTCGATCGACATCAGGCCTTACCGTCGATCGATGGTCTTTCCTTTTGCTCGCATACGAGAGTTGGAGTTAAAAGGATCATAATAATTAATATTTGAGTTCTAGAATATTTACATTCCCGTGCTTCCTATTTCTTATAATCCATTAAGCTTGAAACTCTAGGTCTAACACATTTACATTTGCATCTAGTTAGTTTTATAGCATATTTTCACGTTTACGTTATCAGTATATTTTTATAATAGATCTACACCTTCTAATAGAGAATATTTCGTTAAATTTATTAAATACTACTGATATATATATCTACCTAGCATAGTCCTTAGAAATAAGAAATTTATTGCGTGCCATTGCTCTCTGTGGATTCGATCCCTAAGTACTACACCTGATATCTTTTGGCAAGAGTATTGTTTTGTGTGTTAGGATTAAAGATTAATTTGACAGCTAATTTTTTAGGATATTTATATCCTGCTAGAACAACAAACACACCGTGTCAGAAACTAACCGAAAGAAGGAATGCTTTAATATCATGTTAGCACACGCGTGGTAATTAATTCAAGCCATATATGGCTTTGTTGATACGGCAGACGTGGTGGGGATGATCCTTGTCGACGAAACCAGAGGTTGGGCCATATACACTTCATATGTAAGTCAAGCTTGAAGAAAAGCATGGTTTACGTCGAGCTGACGAAGCATCCAAGACTTACTTTCCGCAATCCCTAAAACCGGAAAAATTGTTGTTGCAACGCCATACTGTTGGTTAAATTCCAAGCCACAAGGCTTGATTTATGCATGTCAAGGTCACCATTAGGAAGAAATTTATTAGTAAAGATCCAACGACAACCAACAACGTTTTGGTTAGGCGATGTGGGACTAAACACCAAGTTATATTTTTAACATGGGCTTTGAACTCCTCTGAACACACATTTCTCCATCTTGGATCTCGCATAGCGTGGTTTATGGTTTTCAGGATTGGATGGATCTTTCAGGTAGTGATGGTGAGAGAGTACTTTTTTGTTTTGTTTGATAATGTTGTTTTGTGAATGGGTTTTGATACAAGGAGTCTGAGGTATGGGGTTTGTGTATTGAGTTATAATAGGGTTGCCGGTGTTTGTATTTGGTGAAGGAGATGAAATCATGGTTCTCTTATTTGACGAGGAAGGTTGGGGCGTTGGGTTTGGTTGGGTACCTAGGCTTGGCTGATTTTGTAATCAGTCAGTGGTTATGGGTATTAATTGTATGGGTTATTGGAGTGATTGGTCTCCCAGTTTATGTGGTAATGGGTTGTGTAAGATTGCTTGTTGGGCCTGTGTTTTGAGTTTATAAATTTGAGGAAGAGGCGATAGAACCTGAGTTCGGAGGAGGAGCGATTGTCAATTGAATTGTTCCCGGCGCTGGAACCCTTGACACGGTGGAAGGATCAGAGCGAGGGGATGTCTTCGTTGATGTGGATGGGGCTGGATGAGGAAGACAAGCGACTAGTGACATCCAAGGGGTTTCAGGCATCAGGTTTTGGTGGTTTTGAGTAATTTTGGAACACACATCCAGTTGATCTTCATCGAATTGAACATGTATTGAGACATAGATACATCCAGTTGGTTTTTCAAGGCATAGGTAAGCATTATGTGTTCATTAGTAGCCCAAGAACACACATGGTTTGGATTTGTCTTGCAACTTTTGTGTGTTGTAGGGTCTCAACCAAGAAAAACAGAGACGTCCAAAGATCTTGAGATTGTTTAGTTTGGAGGTTTAGAGAACAGCTTTGGGAACGGTGATTCAATTGATAGAGAAGGATTTGGGAGAAAATTAATGAGGAAGACTGCATCTGTGAATGCGTATGGCCAATATGTTTTCAGAATGCGAGCCTGAGACAAGATATTCATGCATGTGCCTACCACATGACGGTGCTTCATTTCAGAGAGATCGTTGTGTTCAGGAGTGTGTGGAGGCATAGTTAAATGAGTGATGCCATGTTCTGTCAGTAATGATCGAAAACAATGAATTCACCGCCATTATTCGAATAGAGTGGCGATTTGGGTCTGGAATTGTTTCTCCACCAGAGATTTGTAAGCAATGAACACTTCCTTGACATAAGACTTCTTCATGAGTTGGTAGAGGCATATATATCGTGTAAAATGTTCGACCTAGACAAGGTAATATCTATGGTTTTCGTTGGAGGTTATGGGTGAGCTCCAAACATCTGAGGAGATATATGTCAGAGGACGAGAAGAAGATATGGAGGATTTTGAAAAAGGTGATTTTTGGTTCTTATTAATAAGACAATAGGTGTAAGACAACTATTTTTGAGAGATTTGACAATGGTAACTGAAAATGAGAAACAATAGTATGCAAAATAGAAGAGGATGGTTAGCCGAGGCGGGCATGCCACTTATTCCTACTTATTTGTTGGCGAGGGTGAAGCCAAAAGAGTATGGATGGTGGATTGAGTCCCTCGCCACTCGTAGAACTCATCTTTAGTCCGTCCTTAGAGTCTTGGTACCCCCCGAGATGACATCCTTCACCTCGGGATGAGCTGGAAAAAATTCAATAGACTATTGGTTAGAGTTACACTAACTTTATATAGAAATGAGGTTTTTATTGATATTAAGAACAAATAGGATATTTGTTAAAGATAAAGGACGAGTTGGGGAAGGTTAATGTGCTCAAATTAACCTTCAAGCTAATTACTCAAATAAGAGGTTCGATGTGGTACTTGAGGATCAAATCCTCAAAGATATATTTCACACAATATACTTGAATTTCAGATCAAGCTAGGCAAACAATAATAAAACCGTAGACAAAACATATAATAGATGGAACGGTTGTAAACGGTAAGGAAGAAACAATAGATCTAGGATTTATCAATCAACAGATTCAAAACTAAAATCAAGGATTCTAATGGTTTTGTAGGTTTAATTCTAGAAATCGAATTCAATAAGCAAGTAATTCAGCTCTCGCATGCAAGAACTAATCATATGTTTAGATTATGGGATTCCAACTCTGTATGCGAATTCAATAAGAATATCGATCGATTCCAATTGTTGAGTGTCGATCGACACTTCTTTAGACAAGCATTATCATACAGATTGTTTAACTAAACCCTAGAACAACTATTGTATGCGCCTAGGTATCTAATCAAGCAGATTTCGGGTTCCGTTAATTGATTGCACTCTTGTGCCTCTCAAATGTCCTAGGATTCTAGGTTCAAATAATCAGTCACACTCTTATGATTTTCCAACTACTCTAGATCCTAGTGTTACAAGCTACCCTGGTGTAGAAATCAGTAAGCAACCCTAACAATCCTAATCAATTATCACTTCAAAATTAAGCTCATGAAATCCCTAAATCTAACTAAATGATTATTCAGATATGAAAGCAATAACACAAATCATAGTCTGAAAAAATAATAGGTATCAATGATAAAACCAAAGGAGTTCCAATCAATCTGTGAAGGATAGTTGATCTTCTATCCAAACCTAAACCAATGAATAAAAGAAAGTATAGCCGTCAACATTGGCTTAGAAAACAATAAAAACTAGTTCTTAAGTCGGAAAGGGACATTCTCGTAACATGTGGTGACTTTTGGTCCTTAGTCGGTCTTGAAATAGATTTGACCCGTCTTCTGGCATCAGTGTCTATCGACGCCAAGAGGTCTGTGTCGATCGAAACTCCTTCTAAATCTCGACAGCTTCCTTTCGCAAGGCAGACCTACCACTCTTCATTAAAACATGTATAAATTTAGATGTAGCCGTCAGATGGACTTCAAACTGGTGGCATTGGAAAGACAACTAAAATCTATATCCTGTCTCAAAATATGATCTCAATCTCACCTTGGGAAGGTCTCCATCCATAGATAAACTTCTGACACATTTGTGAAGTTTTTCACCTCAAAAAGCTCGAGAATTTCCAAAGTTCTCCAAAATGTACTTGAACCTGAAAACACTCTAAAACAGGCTCCAAACACATATAATATACTCGAAAAACGTCTTATACCATGTCCTAAAAGTGGTAAAATCAGTGGTATGTCAAAGGTATTAAGGTAGAACCAGTGTGCGAGATCACATGACCAGAACTAGTGTGCTAGAACTTCATAATTTCCTGAATATGGCTGATGAAGAGAGAGATTTGCAACATAATTAGTGTTGTGGTGGGTTTCTCCACTTTCCAGAAGCCACTTATTTGTTGTGTACTGAGGTGCCATAGAAACGTTGGTTCTCGGCTGCCATGGTGTGAATGGAATGTGGTGATTCACCATGTCATTTTTGTTGAGCGGGGTTCCTTTAATTTGAGTGCAGTGGTGTGCAATGTGGCCTTGGATTCCACAAAGTTGGCATCGCCCAAGGTACGAATGTGGTTGGTATGTGTCAGATGTGTTGCTGGTGTTGTTTTTTTGAAACTGCATTTTGTTGATCATATTGTTGTTGTTTCGGTTTGTGTAGTGCTTGTTGTTGTAGGCTCCACAGTAGTTGTTGTTGTTTGCGTGATTGTTGGCGCGGTGTGAGAAAACATTTGCGGAGGCATGAAGCTGAGATTAGTGTGAATTGGAGGGTTTGAGTTTGGCCTCTTGATTGATTAAGCTCTCATGGATCTTACTTAGTGAAGGAGTTGTGTCTTTACACTCGATTTGGTCAGCAACATTCTTGTACTCTTCATGCAAGCTGTGAATAAGATATTCGACTTGATATTCATGGTCATAAGGTTTACCAAGGATGCCAAGCTGATAAAAAATCGGGTAATGAATCCTTCCATATATTCATTAACGGTCTTGTTTCCTTTCTTCCATTCCTTGACCTGTTGCCGTAGTTGCTAGATGTGACCCTGTGTAGGTTTTTCATATGTGGCTTCGAGCGTCACCTATATCTGATAGGTGGTTATATAATGAGACATGAGTGGTTGGATGATGGTTGAGATCGATCCCAGTAGAGCTCTAAAGACAAGTTTTTCTTGTCTCTTCCAATGAGAAAAGTCTGGGTTGGCAACAAGAACACCATCTATGGTGATTGTTGGAGGAGGCACATGTAGAGATCCATCTACGTATCAAGCAGGATCATATGCATCAAAAAAGCGTGGACTTATCTGCTCCATATGAGATGGTTGGTGTTGGTAAGTTTGACTACTTTTGTCATGTTCACAATTAGAAGAGTTTTGATGTTGACGACCAGAACTTCAGTTGTTCATATAGGGAATTGTTGAAATAAGCCATTGTCGTAGGTGTTTGGTGGCGGCATAATTATTTTAAGATTTGAAGTATGGTGGTTTTGATACCATAATAAGTAAAATATTGAAAGAATGATATATTGACTCTAATAAGAATAATAGTTAGGACTACATACATATTTATACTAATGCTACTTCCTAATCTAGGTAGATACAAATATATGTATATGTCTTATATAATAAATCTACAACATTTGCTAATAATATCTATGTTATTTTGTATCTTTCTATATGCCCTTCAATATCAAGGTGGTAATGGAGTTGTATTAGAATGGCAAGCATGAGAATGACTTGGTGGTAAATTGATTTGAGTACTTGGATCAATGGCGAAAGGCGGAAGATGGCGTGTGTATGGCGGTGTTAGTGGTGAGAAGATAGACTAGAGGTGTGTGTATGGCAGTGTTAGTGGTGAGGAGATAGACTAGAGGTGTGTGTCAAATCTGTGGTGGAGACATATCTCAATGTGGATGGTGGAGGTGATCATTTGTGGTGATGTGATCATTGATTTAAAATGAAGCGATTATGCTTATTGAGGAAAGAGCAAAGATCGAAGATCTTCTTATGAGACATTCTTAAATGATTTGAGTTGCCGTGAATGTTAAAAAGCTTAGAGTTGCGATAGAAATTTTGCTCTCAATAAAAAATGTCTTTGAATATGTTAAATAAAAAACTAAATAAAAAGTTTTAAAATTTTGAGAAAACATAAAAATTGTAAAATTTTCTTTTATAGGAGAAAACTGTTTTCATTTTCTTATTTTTGCAAAAAAAAAAACGAAAATTAAATGATCAAATAGGATGTAGAAGCTTATAGCTTAGATTGAGAGCTATATGATATGCATGAATAGAGAAACACTTGGGCTTAAGAAGCTGAAGGCTTAGATTCAGAGGTTTATGATGAACTTAAATCATAATAACTTGATTTAACGAAAACTAAAATAAAAAAGAAGCTCCATGGCTTAAAAATCAGAAAATATAGAGGCTCTATGGCTTTAAAAAAAAAATGAAAACCCAAGAATGGAATTGATCATTAGATCACTGTGGCTTTCATATCATATAGAAAATAATGAGTAGACGGTTAGAAAAAAGGTATATTAACTCTTATAAAAATAATAGTTAGGATTTCATACATATTTATACTAGTTAATCCTAATCGACACATATACAAATATATGTCAATATCTTATATAATAAATATACAATATCTGCTAATAATATATATGATATTCTATATCATTCTATTAACT